>DWHM01000138.1:0-11069 GCA_018247595.1 Losaria neptunus creber | reverse complement strand
ACCTGATGGTAAGTGATACGCCTGCCCATAACATGGCGCTGGTTAAGATGGTATACACAGCACTACATTGCGCCCGTCGCCTTGAGACGTAAGATGTTGTCTCGTTACCCCGTTAATTTCACTAGCATACAGCACCCTGCAAACCGGAACACAGTAACGTTCGCATATTACTATTTGGCGGTAGAGATAGGAGCTGCGGTACCTACCTAGACGGTCTCCAGCAAGAGACATACCGCCAGTAGTGTGTTTATAGATTCTCATGTTTTAATAGTTATTGCATTAGATACTAGAGGAGCAGGAGCCGTGCCTGCTGGTGAGAGGTACGTCTCGATCATAACATTCAACTGGAAACTCCACAGCATCACAACTCCTGACGTCTTGTCTCTTAAGGCGACGTCGCTTTGGGAGATGAAAGGTTTAATTCTGTTATCAGAGCTATTTCACAACAACAACACTGCTTATCAGAATACAGCAATGTTTTGGATTGACAGCCGCTGCGGTGGAGATTGGTTGACGTACTCCGGGATCTGAGACATACTAGTAATGATTTTACTGTATTAAATTACTAAACTAACGAGACTTGTTTACGGTGATATCATTAAATTGTTGTTACGACTTTATATACGAATAAGGCATTACAGCAGTAATATTTTATTCTAAGTTTTACTGGTGGGTTTACAGTTAATTTTGACCGTCTAGGTAGGTACCACCGCAGCTGCTATTTCGGTAGCCAACAAGTAGTATCTAATCATTACTGTGTTCCGGTATGACGGGCGTTGTAAGCAGATGAAATTACTGAAGTAACGAAACTTATGTCTCAAAGCGACAAGCGCATTTCGGTGCTGTGTGACACATCCTAAATAAGGTTGTCACGTGTCACAAAAATGCATATCATACTTACCAGCAGGTGAATGTCGCGGCCGACGAATCGCTTCGATGATTTAAAAAAAAATCAAGTGGTGCCCACCACGGCGGTACAGCGCAGTGTGAGTGGGGGAGGAATGTTTACAAGGCACCCCATCTGTACGTGCATGATATAATCGTCTCGCTATCGTACCCCCCTCCCCTCCACCCCTCTCTCGCCGCCCCCGTCTGCCCGCACGGGGTAGACCGCACCAGCTCCGCGGGCGCCGGTGCCGTTAGAATTAAACGGGAACTATTTACATTTACCCGTGCTACGGCAGACTCTGTTGTTGTTATACTTAACCAGCTCTAACAGGGTTAACCATAACCGATGTTGTTTGCGCGGCACACCACCAGATCGTCGGCTGCAGTAGGAGCTGCTGCGGTACCTACCTAGACAGCTCCGGTAACGGAGACCTACCACCAGTTAAGTGAAGTCGTCTTACTTTATCCCTTATTTCCTTCTGTAGAATGCAGTGTTGTCTCTTTCAGCACAGTCATGGATTCACTAAGTGAACAACATCTCCTGACGGTTAAGTAGCAAACCAGTGCGGTGGTGGGAGGGGGTGTAAGTTGTACACCCCGCTGTAGCTTGGCCGCGAGCCCCCGCCTCCCCCACCAGCGGACATTATTCAACGGAAAGTCACAAAATTAACTTGCACATTGTGAAGATTTTCAAGGAAAATTTATGTTTTCATTATTTTTAAAATAACATCTCCATTTTAGTATTTTTATAAATTTATTTCCTCCATCTTGGATAATATAAACTAAATAAAGTCTGAAACACAGTTCGGTGCAGTGGTGCCGTTGTGTATCATTTGAGTCATAAAGTACATCGTACATTAAGGTTCCCTATCACGGTACTGCGAGGGATACTCCAACCCCCGGGGCATATGATATTCGAATTATACAGCACAACACATGGAAGATAATAACTTAAGCGTTGTGCTTAGACTGAGGCAGTTACTTCGGGTTATTTTAAACGTGGTGCTGTCGGACCTCCGCCGATATGGTGTCCTTCGGCAGATGGTGGTGTGGTGGCGCGGTTGGGCCCCCTGTATATATAACCTGCACGAAATTTTTAGGTTTTATTTTCTCCCCGCAGCTTCAAAGATCCTGGGTATGCTGCGCTTGCTGCTAATTCAAAGCGGCGGCGCGATCCAACTTTAAGTTAATATATTTCGTTATATCTAAGTATGAAACTTTATAGCGCAGCGCACACGGCGACGGGTGAGATAGTAATTACAGTACATGTGTTTATAGGCGAGGCTATTGTTTTATATACATCAAGTTACCTGGAGTACTACCGTTTAACAGAAGCTGGTGGCTGGCGGGTTCGAAAAACCCCGGCATCATAAACTCAATGTTTGAGCAGACGAGATCAAGTGGTACTTCTGCATTACAAAACTAGCCATTGCTCCAAAGTGCAGACTCATATAGCATTGGCAGCGTGGGCAGAGGGCTACTGCGGTGCAGTGGAGATGCATCGCTGTGAACTGCTCGCCGCAGTCGGACACTGCCCGTCTACTGTGTTACAGTACGTTACTTACAGCGAATATCAGTATTCAATATATGAGTATTCTGAGCTCTCTCACTTAACTTAAAAGTTAAGGACAAGTGTTCATCTGTTGTTGATAAAAAAAATAACATATACAGTTGATGTGTTGACCCTCGATGCCAAAAGAGGAGTGCTGTTAATTAATGTTTGTTCTATATTTGAGATTACACCTGCTCCTCTTATCGTCAGGGGAACCGTTTTGCTTTCCACCATATTGCAAGGCTCGTGGACGGTCGCCGGCACCATCGGCCGTCGGATGTGACTCCCCGTAGGACCTTCGCGTGTTCCCTTCACACGCCTCGACTGGAATTAATTTTCCTTACACCAGCTCGTACTCCGCGGGGCCCAGTAAATCACTGAAACAAATCCTCTAAGACAAGTTTAATTAACTCTAAGAAAGTTATTAGGGCGGCATATCGGAGCGGCCGGAAGTTGCGACTTAGCTGCGGCCTGCGCGGGACGCACCGCCGCACTCCGACAAATTGGAGATAATTACACTGAACCCTTCCTGATGGACCCTCGACTTCTGTCTTTGCCTTTTGGTTCAGGACTGACATTAGTCAAATACGTATATGTAAATATTGAGTGATAACATAAATGTATATATGTTAATAGTAAAGTATTATCCATAGCAAACAATGACGTACACGGAGCGGTGCAGTACCAAATCAATTTTATGCAATCTAACATAGTTTAAATATTTTTTTTTTGGATATATATCTACTGTAGCTCTGTGAAAATAAGGTTTAAAATTATTTATTTACTGAACAGACACACGAGGGAAGTTATGACGCCCGTCCCGGCGGGTCCCGGGGTAAAACATTTAAGGCGCCATAAACGCGACCTCTTAACCACATCTATTTCGCAACACATTAAGGAAGAAAAACATTCACAGGGCCCCGAGCACTTCCGAGTTGAGAGGTCCCATTACGGCTGACCCTGCCAGGGAGGGTGGCCCAATAAAATTTCACTCGCGGCCCCAGCCGGCCGACGGCTTTACCACGCCGCCGGTAATAAACGGCGCTTCATTATCCCCGTGTGGTGACCCGTGTGGTGACCCGTGCGGTGACCAGCTCGATGTAACATAACGCGAAGATATCCTCACGAGGAAACTCACTAATTGGAAAACAATTTTGAACATATTGAAACAGTTTTTATGAAATTAAGCTAAACGCTTGCCAACAAGTAATGTTTACCTTACAATAACCTACTTCTCCACCAGCCAGTGCACAACAGTTCAGTGTTATGGTGGTGGTGGTGCAGTGGTGTAAAATATTAACACACGATCTCTTTTACACTTAGTCTATTAGATCTGTGCTCGTTCGTACCCACCATGTTGTAACTGGTGACAATACACTGCATTCCTTCTTACGGCTGCAAGAGATTACGCCATGGGAACATATTAGACTTTTTAATTAAGTGTAGCGCTTAATAAGGTAACTTAACGATATCGTGGACAAAATATCCACCCGTATGTACACAACTATCAGGACACGAGGCAGTGTGACTACACCCGGGTCATACCGGCTTTAATTACGGGCGTAACGATCGCCCGCCGCCCGCCGCCCGCCACCCCCGACCCCGCATAGCTCATGATTAGGACAATGGGTTTCGGTAAGGTCCCGGGGTCACCGTTAGACGACTGAACCCGAACACGACCCGGCTGCAGCATCACAAGCTGCGGCCTGGCCATGGCCAGGAGATGCGAACAACACTTACGTTTATTTGATTTCTCTTTGCCTGAGCTCGTTTATATTTCAGAGGTACTTACTTCTGCCCCCAAGTACTGTGTATGTGTTGTGTACAACTTTGAAACGCTTACTAATGTAATTACTTAGGTCTAATAACTTAGTCACACATATCCCACGGCGAGGAACAGGTTGCGGGGCTGCTCGAGTACACTACTTAGCCGGTAACATTTACGTATCGGCAAATGTCATATCCGTCGTGTTTCTTGGTAGAATAAATGTGGTAAAGTCTGGTGGTGACAAAACGTTCCAGCCCCCCCCCCATAATTTCCTTCTCTACCATAATTTCCTTTTACTTCCATACTTATTGGTGAATGCGGGTAACGTAATGTCCAGTTGCTCTGCTGTATGCATGTTAAAGTAGACGGAAAACATGTAAAAATGGTATACTATTTTCCGACTAATTCTTGTAAAACTTGCTGTTATATTTCCATACAACTTTCAAAGCATATTTCATCTCTTATCTCAATAAAAGATACAACAATTCTCACTTACCCTAATGAAATATCGCCGGAGAGAGCCGTCGTTTGCTATTCACGTAGCAATCTTTACGCCGGAAGCAATCATTTTCCCGAATGTGACGGGAAAATTATAGAAATAATAACACACATTTCCCAGTAAACCCTCGTCGTTAAAAATCTCGCATGACGCCGTGGGAGAGTCATCAGAGTCGTCAGCCGGCCGCCCCTTATTATTCTTATAGGCTATTTCCATCCGCTGCGGCTTCCGGACTGATTCACGTGTGATTATTTCAGTTTGTTTCCCCGCCACTCTCCTGCTGCGGCGGAGGCTCCGTTAAAACGCATTTTATTTGGACATAGATCAACTTGACCCGGTTCCTACTCGTCCGGGGGACAGGGGGAAGCGAGGGGGGGACGTCTATTACTGACTTGAGAGAGATACAAGCGGGCGAACACTTCCTGAATGCGTTACAAGTGGGCGATGCGCGCCGGTGATCGTGTACACGGTTGTTTATGTTTGAATTGATTATTTTTATTAGATACGGGGATGTTTGATGACCTCAAATAGTCTGTATAGCCAGAGCAACAAAAGCAATTATCATAAAAAAATATTTTATATTGAATATAGGATTTTACCTATAACTTCTTCCAACGGCCGTGGTGTCCTTTCCAGTTCAGTACTTCCTGCTACACCAGCACGCGTCATGTTTGTTATTAACCAATTTTCCTGTAACACCTACCCAGGTGTAACGTGCTAGGTTAGTAGGTAATACATTATGTACACAGACGTAATAAGCGATATTACCCGCGTTACTTTCCCTTTCGGGAAATCTAGTTCGTTGCCGGGGGATCGCTCTGTGAAACAGTTCCGGATGATAATGAAATAATTCCTTTCTCTAAGTAAACATTTCAAACCAATTTCCCGGCAATTACCACCCGCAGCACTCTCCTCTAATTGAGTTTTAACGCTGGCGGCGGAAAAATTAAAATTTGTAATGTTTGCTGAGAACTCGGCGCAAGTATAACTTCTATCTGTTTATATATAATCACTTTTGTATATTTTTAACGGCAACTTTTAACCGAAAAAAGAGAAATCTCGTAATTCGGCGCCTGTAAATTTATATAGATACTTAGAGCAAACAACATTTATCTGGCAACAATATAACCGGCTGTCAAATTATAAAACTGTATTCAATAAACGTCTTAGTGTTATCAAATTCACTCCGTAATGAATGCAACTTTAAAATTGTTGTTAAACAATTAAAAATATGACTGAATCGCCTCTAAACAAATACCCATACAGAAGTGTTTACGTTGAAGCGAGCCGTTCAGTTTTACATAAACAGCGCGCTCGATATTCCCAACACTGGGACTCGATTGTATTGTAAATAAAATTTATGGTGATGTACACGTCGGGTCCTCGCTTCAGAAGTTTATTACTTATGTTATATAAATACACGCAACTGATTTAAAACTGAATAAACAGAGGCGCACGCGCACGCGCACGCGCACGCGCACGGAGGTGGAGCTGCAGCGCGCGCGCGCTCCGCGGGGTTTTATTGCCGCTAATGCTGCTATTTATTAATAAAAATCATAAAGCGCGCGCGACGGCGGAGGGAAGAGTGACGGGGAGGGATGGGAGGGGACGGGGGAGGGGAGACGCACGCTCTAATTTTAAATCGACGCGCGCGCACAAAACAACAAGCCGGTAGATCTGTGCCAGCGGCCGCCGCACGCGCAGGCGCACGCGCACGCGCACGCCGCCAGTACGAGACGCGAGGGCCCGCGCGTGAGACAGTGAGGGTGAGGGTGAGGGTGAGGGTGTGCGCGTCAAACATGCGCACGAAATGTTCTCCAGTTTCAAGCTTCAGAGGAAGGGCAAGGAAGAGAGCGTGCAATGCTACCGCGGCCTCAAGGCGAAGCCGCCGCAGACCCCCACGCTCCCCGCCGCCCGCCGCCACCAGAGGCGTAAGTCTGAAGTGGAATTATAGGTGCTCGAGCTCCTGCTCGTGCTCGTGCTCGTGCTCGTGCTCATACCAGTGCTCGTGTGTGTGCGCGAATATACACAGGGGCTTAATGAGGCGCGCCCCAACGAGTCGACTAAACTGAACCTTAACAAACAACATACGCTATGTGTATATCTATACCACGACTTATCACTGCTGGTAGACTATCTAGGTAGGTCTCGTGAAGAGCTTACTATAGATATGATCATAAGCTAAGGTCTTTCATCTAGGTAGGTACGGCCGCAGCTCCTGTTAGCATTTTTTTTTTAATTCTTCCTGGTGTTAAATGATGATGTGGTCTGTGGTGGTAAAGCGCATTAACCTAGCAAATGCCTATTCACTGTTAGAAATGCGTAAACATTACTGTAATCCAGTTTGAAGGATGCTGTATGCTAGTGAAATTACTGGGGAAACGACACATAATACCTTACGTCTCAATACGACAAGCGCAATGTGGTGCTGTGTATACCATCTTAACCAGCGCCATGTTATGGGCAGGCGTATCACTTACCACCAGGTGAACGTCTTGCTTGTCTCATCGTCACGTCGAATAATAAAATAATTGTGGGTTCGGGCAGACTGAACTGATCAAGATATAGTAAACAGACAAACTAATTGTTGATCATTACTCGTGACGTATAACCCTTGAAATTCTGCACCACTCTACACGAGGTGCGCAAGTGACGCGGCGGGCTTCATTAATGTTTTCTTCAAAAGAATGTAACCATGGCATCATCATCAGCCGATAGATGTCCACTGCTGGACAGAGACCTCCCCAATACTGGGGCGATTTGGGCCATCTCTCACCACGCTGGTCAGTGGATAGCCTTAGTCTCGTTAGTTGATTAGCAAGCTACACTGCCAGCGAGGTTGGCTTGGACCCCATGAGTTGTTCCGTGGGTCCCTTACACCCAACCACGGACTATCTGGTTGTAAACACAAAGTGTAAATTTAAACATAATATACATAAGTTTTATAGAAGAATGAATGCACTTAATGATATACAATCCAGTAGTGCAGGCGGTAAATTTTAAGCATAGATTTCCGTCTCTTCTGCTGGGGGACGTTTCCAACTGCACTGAATGAAGGTGTTCCGTGTAATGCCCTCACTAAGTACGAACCTGGAACGTCTGGATGTAGCCCGCCGCTGCCCGCGGATGGACTGAGCAGTATAAATAGCAACAATTTGTAAACACCAGCTCGTTTTATTAGGGCGTCGCGCGTGGGCCGGGAAGGGCCCCTCGGCGACGTTTACGCCGTGTTTTAACAATATCATCAGCCTGACCTTAGAACAGACACACACATCATCTGCTTTTGGCCCTCGGTCAACGCGATCTGGACCAAAACATTCAAATCGTCCAGTAAAGTTTTTTTTACATACGCAAAACATATGAGTTTTCAATGGCTGATGAAAGGATCCAGTTTAGTCAGTCCAGCAGTAGTGTTCAAATGTTGCTTTGGTCCCAGTTTGAAGATAGGTTACATCCATACACCATACCCACCAGTATACACGGTATATACTTACTATATGATATCTGACAATAATGAAAGTTTTGTAAACATCACCCACAAGAAGTGAAACGCAGTCTTTAATGAATATTCCTTTAGATGAACATTTAATGTATTCTACTACATTTACAAGATACTTTACTTCGTTTTTATAACAAACTATATTACTGTCGAATTTCTTCTAGTTCAGTAGTAAGGCATGCATACTTCTCATCAGTTAACAACTCTCCGTCCCCTCCTGGGTGATGGGCACGCGCTATGGAAACGGTCGCTGGTCTCCGGGCCCTCGCCGCCAAGTGCGAGCCGCTCTCCCGTCGAGGGTGTCCGGTTATATTTAGTGCGTTGCGTAAAACTGTCTGACCCTAATTATGTCTCCAGACGCGAGCCGCGAGGAAAAAACAAACCAGGAAAGTCTAAACTCGCCGGCCTATTTCCTGCACCGCTTCCTTTATAAAGTTTTTCTTTACTTACAAGCAGTATACAGAGATTGTAATCACCTCCAGTGAGGATCTACCGTCACCGATAACACTTGCTGTAGAGTGACATCGCGCGACAAATGTTACTGTAACCTATTTGTTCCAGCTTCTAGGCGGTACTGTCTTAACATCACCGAGTTCCGGTTTGCAATGAGACACTATGCAATGAAACTATTAGGAGACTGTTATTAGGACACCCTATCAGTGAAATACGGAGCAATGCAAATGGAACCTCACTGTAATGTTTACCTCTTTCTTCGTGATGATGACGAGATGGGCAAGGCATTCACCTGATAGTAAATGATACACTAGTTAAGATGGTATACACAGCACCACTTTGCTCCCCTTGAGACGTAAGGTTTTAAGTCTTATTACCCCAGTAATTTCACTAGCATACAGCACCCTTCATACTAGAACACAATAATGTTTGCACAGTACTATTTGTCGACTATAATAGGAGCTGCGGTCGTTCCTACCTAGATGGTCTACTGCAACAGAAATCTACCAGCAATAAAACGTTACGTATTTGTTACTTAACACCAGGTGAAAGTCTAGCTGAAATGGTAATGGAAATAGTGAAAAAGATGATCATCCCACTTCTCTCAGGGTTTAGTTGTAGGAGTATAAAAATATAAGAAATCACATATGATGTTTATAGAAATAGTTATTAATCTTTGTCTTTAACCATTATAAGGTTAAGGCCGTACATCCAGCCGCCAGCCGCCGGCCGCCAGCCGCCGGCCGCCTGTCGCTCAGGTGGTGCGTTATTTTTAAAACAGCTCGTTTGAATGGACGGAAAACATAAACATCACTTTAATAACTATTTTTAATAAAGCCCGGTCATTTCCGGGAGACAACTTTGTGTATATATATATATATAAATATATACACACATATATGAGATCGTGAGTTGTTCTTCTTGTTTACGTCTGCCCGGTGAGCCGCGGCTCCGCGCTGCGCTCGCGCCGTTACATCACCGACTAGCGCTCAGTTAAGCACTCACACGGCCGAATGTTAAACTTTCTCTGTCTCGAAATATATTGTTATATATTAGGTTTATGATAATTCTAAATAATTTTTTATTATTCACAATAGGAGTTATAAAATAACACTCGAATACCCTGACCTGTGAGCTAGGTTTGCATCCGTGTTACAGCAGTCAGTGTCGTGTCACAAATGTCAACTTATTTAAGACAAACCACACTGACTATTATTTTTTTTACCGTATTTATAATTATGTAACAATATGTAAAAGCGTATAAAGTAAAGGTAACGCTATAAGTTACGTGTAATTTTATGCGATGTGATTCGTAAGGTGCGGGTGTACGAGGAGATGAAATGATCGCATAGCATATTGATCGCGTACCGCGCCGTGAACGCCTTTTAGGCGACATTCGAAGTATAAAACGGGCCGCCTCACATCACACGTCAAGCGACGAGGGCTCCGGATACCTCTCCCCCTCCCTCTCCCTCTCCCTCTCCCTCTCCTCTCGTCCTCCGAGGCGACACTAACGCGCACGTCGCGGGCCCGCAGAAATAACGCTGAATACATTCTGGGCCGATTTTACGCTCCCGTTGTTTGTACGCGCCGGCGGCTCCGGGGGAAGTGTTGCCAGGCACCCACGCACCCACGCACCCACGTGGACAATGAGCCAGGAATTAGTAATTTAATAAAAACCTAAGCATTATCTGCATTACTCACTAACCTAACAACGCCTTTAGGTTTAAAACAAAAACATAACATCTCCGACATTAACGAAAATTTCTTAAAATTATTATATTACAATTCCCCGAAAACCGATAATCAGTAAAGCTCTGAATACGAGAATCACAGCTGGAAATAAACGTTTAATATTCTTTAACAAAAATTAATGAAAATCAGTTGATCTTTTAGGGAACTATTGTAGAGTGCTAGCCGCATACAAGGGGCGGGGCTGGATTATACCATAAAAATATTAAGTATACAGAAAAGAGCGAAACAGAAAGGTGACCACATTTAAACAATAACTTTACAGCGAAACTAGAAATAGAAATCAAAATGTAAATAACACCCATGAACATAGAACCGTGGAAACATAGATAGGAAACCCCTGAACTTCAGCAGAAACTATCAAGTGCCTGTTCAACCATCTCATATTTCTCTTTTCATAGATTGAACTTTATTAAGCAGCTTGTTCAATAACAAAATACATCAAAATCAAACAAAGTTAACGTGTAAAAAACGGACCTCCTCGTGGATGTTGAAAAGTCCGGGTGTTACCTCTTTATTAAATAACTATAACCGACCTGCCATTCGGCACAATGGGCGGGCACGGCCTAAGTGTTAGGGAACGGTAATGGGCAATCACTTAACTCACTATACAGGACAATAAGCACGAGAAATTTTAATGCCGGAGGAGCCTCTCTTC
>DWHM01000137.1:0-11069 GCA_018247595.1 Losaria neptunus creber | reverse complement strand
TTAATGCCTATAGGCATTATCTACCAGTCAACCTAGGCAGTGGGAGATGTGGTAGGTGAAGTGAGAAAGTGAAGTTTCAAGAAAAAGAAAAAATATATATATACCTTTTATTAAATGTACATATACTTAAACGGAAATACATATATATAACGTACTATATATTACTACAAATGAAAATAAATATATACAAATACATAAATCAATAAATACATACATATATGACAACCTAATCATGTGATCTCAAATAGTTCCCTTTCACCAGTCTCTTGAAAACTTTTTTAACACTACATGAGGTAAATGTGTCTTAATTTTTGATAGCAGGCCTTTATGCCATACTCTATCGAAAGCCTCTTGTACATCCAAGAATGCGGCAGAGCAGTATTCTTTCACTTCAAAGCTTTGTCTGATAGTGTGATAAACGCGATGCATTTGTTGGGTCGTAGAGTGTCTTTGACGAAAGCCGAATTGGTGATCAGGTATAATATTAGCTTCCTGGATTAAACGCTTCAGTCTCGAATGAAAAGCTTTTTCTCAAAGTTTCGAGAGGACTGGTAGTAAGCTAATTGGGCGATATGATGCTGTTTCGTGCATTGGTTAACCATATTTATGCATCATGATGATCTGTAAGATCTTCCATAGAGCCGGAAAGTATAGTAATAAAGATACTACATACACCACAGCAGCAGAACCAACTCCCGTAACAGGCGACATTTTAGAAAAAAAAAAATCTTTCTGCCTATCAAAGAAACACGGCTAAAGCAATCGTTTCCACTGCGTGGTTAAGGTTAGGACTCGCCCGAAATAAAAGAAAGGTAACGAGGAGTGCGGCTGCGACCGACTTGTTTGTGCCTGTTTATATATATTTATATATTTATTTATACATGGCGCTGGCGCGTATTGTATTCATAGTACACTATTAGCTTACCTCATGTCTGTCCGTGTCCTCGGCTGCTCCTAAAGCCGAAGTGCCATAGCAGTAACGGCAGGAGCTTGCGCAGACTTCGGGCAGGGTGTGCACACCGTACCTAAAATCCAAGTACTTATCCAGAGTTTCAAATTATTATTTTTTTTACTTAGTGAACCTTTTGAGCGGTTTGTAAGATTACTTTTTGGGTAGGTGAAGAGTTCCGGGGAGACAGTGCTTGGTCGCCGGACGAATGTAGCCTCGGCATTTATAACGTAACATAGCCGACCCATAAATAGTGCTGCCTATTTCCAGACATTACAAAGAACGATTCGAGCTGCTGATTGCTTTGGACACTCTCCCCCCGCGGCCTCGGTGCGCGTGTCGCTGCGCGATGTTTACTGTTTTCTTATCAATAGCCTTTTGACCCGAGTGCATACCGATTGTGCCTCAAAGGGAGTTATTAATAACACATCAGCGCGCAGCCGCAGAGGTCGGCGCACGTACCCACGGGGTCTCTCTCTCGCTTAAACCCGCTCGACGCCTCATCTTCAGCGCCATGGATCCAGAGAGGCAGCCTCTGCTATCGCAACTGCGATGCAGGTGAGCATTATTTTGGTATGAAGTTTAATATAACACCAGCGGGCCGGTGGTGGCGGCGTCCGCAGAACCCTCGCCGCGTCCTACCTTCCCCGCACCTTCATACACGAGGAGAGTTAACTTCTACTCACAACAGAATAATCCGCAGGGAGGTTGCTGGGGGTGGTGGGGGCGCGCTCTCCCGCGAGGAGGTGCGCGCGCGCGCCGCCGCCGCCCTCCTGCTCTGGGCGCTGGTGGCCGCGTGCCTGGCGGCGGCGGTGCGCCTGTTGGCCGCGCCGCGCTGCGCCCCGCTCGGCCCCTCCCCCGCGGTGCCCCCCGCCCTCGTCTCCTACGCTCCCCTGATGGCCAGCGTACGCGACCATCATCAGACGCAATACTTCGAATAGCCCGCGCGGTCCGCACGGCGCGTCCACAAGTTGAGTGATTTTATTAAGACGAGCCTTGTTGTTTTCACGCGATGATTATGTCGGCCGGACCGGCTCGCGCGCGGGGCGCGGGAGGGGTGTCGCAGTGTATGACTCGACCACATCTGTAGCGATGACACATCAATTTTTGAAATAATTTTTTTAAACAAAACCATCAACACAACTACTTAACAAAAGTACACTAATTATAGACAAAACTCTTAAAGGGTGCGACCAACAAGAGATTCCAATGATATTTGTAAGTTTAACTCACTTGCGCTTGCTGTATACCCGGCTCGGTAGGCGGGCAGCAATTTACCAATGATTTCTACGAAGAAGTGTTCTTCAGTGAAGTGCAATTTATTTACGTAACCTTTGCTGTAGTATTATTGCATACAATAATCTTTTATTAATTACGTGTCTGATGTCAGGGTCCGTGTGCATATAAAATAAACGCTGGTCTGAGAAACGCCATTTCTCTCAGTCAATTTTGCGATATATATATCAGATCTATATCGGTATTCAAATTTTGACCAACTATCGGTTGATCGACCAGAATCGGAAGTACATAAAAATAAATATTTTTTGTCGAGGAACACTTTTACTTCAATAAATATATCAAAAATGTGCACTATTGAGGTACCTAGTGACATTTGGTCTTACTTCGTTTTACCGGTTGTACAGGAAGTACATTAAAAATAGTAATTTTTATTCGAGAAACACATTTGCATAACAATAATGTTAAAAATATGCATAGTTATGGTACTGTTTAGTTAAATATATACTGTTAGTTAAAGGCCATCTGTACATTGTTTTTTTGATTTAGTCAGTGTCAATTACAACGTTGAGCAAAGCACACGTCTTTTACTTTCCCAATTTACAACGAAGCAAAACTCGAACCTAACACCCCAACATATGGTCCTTCGAGCCGGATACACAAACTACCTGGACCGCTGCAACCCGACCCGCCGCCGGCCGGACTCAGCGCTCGAGAACAAAAAACACAGTGAAGAAGTTCGAGTGACGCAAGTACATGCAAGTTATTGTTATTAGTGATAGTGGTGAAGTGAAAGACTCAATTTTTAACTTTGTTACGTGTGAAATTATTTGGTGTTTACAATGGAAAGTGAACTACAAAGGTCGTTAAATGTTATCAATCGCATTGCAGTGACGTTAGAGAAAACTAAAATAAACTTAAATAAATGTCCAAAACCAAGATTAACTCAGAATTATCTAGAATTGCGCCTCCAATGCGTTGAGGACAATTGGAAGTTATACAAACAATGTTATAACGACATAATAAGTAATACGCCAAAAGAGAAGTTGGATCAAATATCATATATCGTGAAGGATGAGTTTCTTGATCATGAAGAATTATATATTTGCCTCCAAAGTGATCTGAAAGATTTGTTA
Source organism: Losaria neptunus creber (assembly GCA_018247595.1). Lineage (NCBI taxonomy): Eukaryota > Metazoa > Arthropoda > Insecta > Lepidoptera > Papilionidae > Losaria > Losaria neptunus. The sequence goes on along the minus strand of DWHM01000137.1, from coordinate 7,748 downwards.
TTACCTAAAGGAAGTTCCAGTGTCTCCTTACCGACATTACCGAGTGAATCTCAACATACACGCGTAGTTTTACCTAAGATACAATTACCCACCTACAGCGGACAGTATGAAGAATGGATGTCATTTCACGACCTTTTCAATACACTTGTGCATAACAACCAGTCCTTAAATAATGTGCAAAAGCTGCATTATCTGAAATCTAGTCTTACTGGGGAAGCTGCCTCTATATTAAAGCATATACAAATTACGGACTCTAATTATCTAGAAGCGTGGAATATATTAAAGCGGAGGTATAATAACAAAAGGATTGCCATAAATACTGTCATGAAGAGATTCTTTTCACAAAAGAAAATGTCTATTAATAATTCAAGTCATATCAAGAGCCTCCTAGATACAACATTCGAATGTTTACATCACCTTGAAAACTTGGAGATCAAGACTGAAAATTGGGATCCATTGATAATATTTGTGATTGTACAAAAATTAGATCCAGAAACGCACAAGGACTGGGAAGATCACGTGAGTAATAACAGTGATGATCCTAACAGCATCCCAACTCTTGATATGTTTCGAAAATTTCTTGAGAGCCGTTTCCGTACATTAGAACTAGTTGAACCGACAGGGCCAAAATATAGTTACCAATTCCATCGTGAAAAATCGTTTCATATTACAACTGACGTCGAGAATATTAAAAAATGTCAATTGTGCAATGAAGTCCATACACTTAGCCATTGTAAAAGTTTCGGAAAATACACAACAACTCAACGTTGTGAGTATATCAGAACAAACAACCGCTGCTTCAACTGCCTTGCAACTGGACACTCTGTAAGGTATTGTCGCGTACCAACATGTTGCAGAATGTGTAAGAGACGTCATCATACTCTTCTTCACGAACACAAAGAGGAGGAGGCAAGCACAAGTCTCACATCGGGCACTGCAGAGATGGAACAAACAAAACAACCCGAAGTGACACTACATACAAACGTGGAGAAGATTGATGATGATGAAGAGGATATAACTATGGTGGCGTCACACATCTCAACGAAGCATAGTACATCTTTACTTGCAACAGCAATAGTACAAGTAAGAAGTGAAGACAATCACGTGGTTACACTGCGTGCTTTAATCGACCAAGGCTCACAAGCGAGTTTCATTAGTGAACGAGCTGCACAACTACTCAAGGTGAAGCGGCATCCAATAAAGGGTACAGTCATCGGTGTAGGATCAACAAGAGAGGACATCAAATACGCAGTTCACATTAAAATCGAATCGAGATGTGAGCCATTCAACATAGAAATAAGAACATACGTTATGTCAAAGCAACTCACTACAAATATTCCATCACAAACAATAACTACAACAAAGTGGCCCCACCTCGAAGGACTAATGCTTGCTGATCCAAACTACTACAAGCCAGGCGCTATTGATTTGCTCTTGGGTGTCGATGTATACGCATCAATAGTTCAAAATGAACTCATCAAAGGTCTTCCTGGGACCCCACATGCCCATAAAACAAGTCTTGGCTGGATTTTGTTTGGTAAAATCGAAGATAAACCTCAACAAACAGATTCAGTAATTGTAATGCATCATCAAATAGTTAATGAAGATTTATTAAAAACACTGTGGGAAATAGATCACGATGCAAAAAGAAAATATACTAAAGAAGAAAAGCAATGCGACCAATTTTACGAAGAGAATTATACCAGAAATTATGAAGGAAGATATGTCGTTAAACTCCCATTTCGAACCAATGAACCACTGTCTCCAGAAGGGAATACAAGAGAGATAGCCATGAAGAGGCTGATTTGCCAAGAAAAACGACTTCAAAAATTACCTAACATAAAAGAAGAATACCAAAGAGTGATAGAAGAGTACTTATCAATGGGACATTTAGAAGAAGTGCCCCAAGAAGAGATAGGAAACCGTTCTGTTTACCTTCCACATCACGCTGTCATTCGAAACGACAAGGAAACAACCAAAATGAGAGTCGTATTTGATGCTTCATGCAGAGGTGACAATGGTATTTCCTTGAACAATGAGCTCATGAATGGGCCTGTGTTACAAGAAGATATGCGTTCCATAATTATGAGATGGCGAATGCACAATGTATGCATTTCAAGCGACATCACGAAGATGTATAGAATGATACTACTAGATACAGAAGATACAGACTACCATAGAATCCTATGGCGAAGCAACTCTGAAAGGGAACAGCATACCAATTCTATTTCCGAAAGAAACGCCACTAATAATAGGACGAATATTAAGGACTACAGATTGAAAACAGTAACATTTGGAACAGCATGTGCACCGTATCTCGCCATAAAAACTTTAATGAAGCTTGCAGATGAGGAAGGGGGTCTATGTCCTGACGCTGCTAGAACTATAAGAGAAGATTTTTACGTGGACGATATGCTGACAGGCTTCGATAATACTGAACAAGCTGTCCATGTAAGCAAACAAATCTTAGATATTTTGAAACGTGGAGGATTTGAACTCCAAAAATGGGCATCCAATGACCCTGAGTTCTTGAAATCCATAGATGCCGACAAGATAACTACAAGAGCAAATATGGAGCTAAAATTGGATGGTACTGTTAAAGCTCTTGGTATATCCTGGAATCTTGGTGAAGACATCTTTCAATATCAACTCCAACTAGAACCCATATCTGAAATTATTACAAAGAGGACAATATTATCGGATTTACAGAGACTATTTGATCCACTAGGATGGATAGCCCCTGCTATTGTTACAGCAAAAATGCTAGTGCAAAAACTATGGTTGGAGGGAATTGGTTGGGACCAAGATATAAACGGGGAAATAAAACAAGAATGGATATTAATTAGAGATGATCTTAGAAATGTTAATGACATAAGAATAAAACGATGGCTAAATACTCTGAGTACCAAAAGGGATCAAATTACAGTACACGGGTTCTGCGATGCATCAGTAAAGGCGTACGCAGTCGTAGTTTACTGTCGTGTCGTAATGAAATCTGGAGAAATAAAGACACATCTTATCGCTGCAAGAACGAAGGTTGCTCCGGTCAAGACGATTTCCTTACCACGGCTTGAACTAAATGGAGCAGTACTACTTGCCAAATTGCTGCATAAGGTGAGCCAAGCGATGAGAATACCCACACAAAACATATATGCATGGACAGACTCCACAATAGTCCCGGCATGGCTAGTTGGAGAACCAACACGTTGGAAACCATTTGTCGCCAACCGTGTGGTGGAGATCTTAGAGGAAACCAATAACACACAATGGTTTCATGTGTCATCGTCACACAATCCAGCTGATATAGCTTCAAGAGGTTGTCCTTTATCGGAATTAAATAACAAGGTACTCTGGTGGAACGGACCTACTTGGCTGTCGAATAGATATATAGAGTTTACTAGACCATCCGTACTACTAACGGACATAGAACGAAAACAAAATATACAGTCCTACGTTAATGTTACAGATAATGAAGAAAATTTAATTAAACTTGAAGAATATGATTCTTTAAACGAGCTATTGAGAGTAATAGTACACTGTCAAAGATTTTTAAATATGAAAAAGGACCCAAACAGAATAAAAAATTATTTACAGGCTGAAGAAATGCAGAAGGCTTTAAATGTTTGCATAAGACGAGCACAGATGGAGGAGTTTTCAGATGAAATAAGGAGATTGCATGAGAAAAAAGGAGTGCGAAATACTAGCACCCTGAAAATGCTAAATCCATTCACTGACATTGAAAATATTCTCAGGGTGGGCGGCAGATTAAGAAACGCCGATGTGGATTATAATTTGAAGCATCCTGTTATATTAGGCAAACGGAATAGCCTTGTGCCCCTTATTGTGGCTGATGCACATCTGAAAACTATGCATGGTGGAATGAAAATGACAATAACTTACCTCATTAGTAAATACTGGATTGTCGGCTGTAAGAGCTTAGTAAAACAATGTATACAAAAATGTCGTACCTGTATATTGCAACGAGCATCTAGTAGACAGCAAATAATGGGAGACTTACCGGAACCTCGGGTGACTCCATCACGTCCATTTTCTCGAAGTGGAGTTGACTTTGCCGGACCTATATTTGTCTTGAAATCTAAAGGACGAGGAGCAAGGACTAGTAAGGCCTACATTTGTATCTTTATATGTATGGCTGTAAAGGCAATTCACTTAGAATTGGTTAGCGATCTGACGTCGGATGCATTCATAGCGGCGTTCAAGCGTTTCGTTGCCAGAAGAGGAAGATGTAACGAAATATGGAGTGACAATGGAACCAATTTCGTAGCAGCCAATAAAGAACTATTTGCCATGTGGAAGGAAAGTGGACTTCAAATGCCTGGTCCCATAGCCGATCAACTAGCAAATGATGGCACTCAGTGGTATTTTATACCGCCGTATAGTCCTAATTTTGGAGGACTCTGGGAAGCCGGAGTCAAATCGGTTAAACAACATTTACGAAAGATACTTACTTCAAATCTAACTTTCGAAGAATTCGCAACAGTACTAACACAAATTGAAGCCTGTTTGAACTCGCGCCCTTTGACAGCTATTTGTACAGATGTGGATGTAATCGATGATATCCAAGTTCTTAATCCTGGACATTTTATTGCTGGAGAAGAATTAATTACTGTACCAGACCGAGATTATACTACAACTAATATCAACTTGCTGTCAAGATGGCAGCATGCACAGCGGCTGCTTCAGGGGTTTTGGAAGCGCTGTCAATCTGAATATTTATCACGACTCAATCAGCGACCCAGATGGCTCAAGAAAACACCAGAATTTGAAATAGGCGATATTGTATTACTAAAAGCTGAAAATATGCCTCCTACCAAGTGGGCGTTGGCACGGATTATGGAGAAACTTCCCGGACAAGACAGAATAACTCGAGTTTATACAGTACGCTACAATGGTAAATCAATGCGCAGATCAATAACGAGTTTATGTCCTTTACCAATTTCTTCCCGAGATTGATTATACGTAATTACCCTAATTCTATTAGTTTGTTGTTAGTCTGTTGATTTAAGTTCACATTACTTTACGAGTATATTTATAAAGCATGTTAAGGTTTCATTGTAAGTTTTAATTTTTTTTAAAAGGGTATAAACCCTTTTGGTGGGCGGTATGTTTGGTTAAATAATCACTGTTAGTTAAAAGCCCTCTGTACATAGTTTTTTTTGATTTAGTCAGTGTCAATTGCAACGTTGAGCAAAGCACACGTCTTTAATTTCCCAATTTACAAGGAAGCAAAACTCGAACCTAACACCCCAACACGTATGTATATTCTCATTCGCAAAGATCGCCGCTCGAGAGAGATATATTTATATCGGAGGAGAGATGATCTCTTTTCAACTATAATTGTTGGGTGTTTAACACGTCACACGCGTCGATAAGGCAAATGACGTCACCCGGGTTGGACGGGTTATACTCTTGCTAGACGCCGGATGCGCGTCTCGCGGCGGTTACTCGAGCCGATCCGAAGTGTTCAATGTCGGGTCCCCGAGGTGTACGATATCGTACAAGCTCACCCCGAATCAAACGAAAAACTTGCATTAATCAACGCAAACCGAGCCGACCGATCTATGACAAAATGGCTGACTTGGGTTCCATGTATCGGCTGACGGTTCCCAGCACCGTCGCAGGCAGGGTTGCCAATGGCAAGTTATGATTTTCCCCGCAGACGTTGCCAACATTCCCCGAATTTGGGGAATTAAATAATGCCATTCCCCACATTTTCCCCACAAAAATAGAAAAAAGTGGCACGAAAATACTTGTCATTTAAACATTATTATTACGATAAGCTTTCAAAAAAAATGTCTTAAAATAAGTTTAATCATTTTAATTAAACATTGAAACAAAGACATAAGTAAAATAACATCAATAAAATAAATTCCTTAATCATTTTGATTGGTTCCATATTTTTGCATTCAACATCTTGTTGGTGGGATTAAATTTCAAACTTCCTCCTTCTTTTTTAATGCCTTCTCGAGTAGCCATTAAAGCGACGACAGTGTCTGTATGTAATCTGTTTCTATTTTCTACTTTTAAATTTCTTAATGTGCTGAATTTGCGCTCCACGGATGCGTTCGAAAATGGTAATACCAATAGTAAACTTATCACATACTTCAAATTAGAAAACTGTAAATGCCCTGCAGCGTTTTTTAAACTGAAAACTTTCGCCCAGTAATTTTCTGCATTATCCTCGGTAGTTAATCCATGTTGAGGATGATTAAGCATTGCATGTGCCCTCCATTCGTCGTCCACTTTTTGAGGTGTGACAAAATTATTCAGAATAGGAAACCTTTCAAGTACTGGGGCCAGAGATTGAATTTCAAATAGTTGTGCTGTGGATGGGTTTACTATGGATATTAATTTGAATAAAGGATCGCTGAAATCGAACCGTTTGCAAATATCTATAGTTAATTCTACATAGAAAGCGAGACAGGTTTTGTAAAATGTTGCTATTTCTGATCGGGGGACATTATTGTCCTTACTCAATGTTTCTATACTTGCAGTAGCGTGTATACCAATATATATCTTTACGAGTTGAATAAATTTTTTCTCATTATTAAACTGTGCTTTCAATATATCCTCTCAGGATCTAATGTAACTAATGTTCATATAATTTGATGATAACTTTTTCAGCAGAGTTTCTACTTCTGGTTTCAGTTTATGTAAAAGAGGTGTTTCAGATTGAAACACAGTGTTAAAATCAGTCAGTAACGCAAGTACGTAAGACACAAATTGTAAATAAACCAACGTGAATTGATTGTTCATTGTTGTTAGCATTTCTTCAGTGGTCTTTGAAGGATCGGAAAAAACTGCTTCTGTTAAGTAGGCCTTCAATGGAGTATACCGTTCGAGTACACGATCCACGCATATCTTTAATGACAGCCATCTCGTTTGTGATAAAGTTAGTATTTTATGGATTTCTACCTGAAAAAACTCTTGAAATTCTTTGTATTTTATTTGACGGTGCGAGCTTCTACTAAAATGAGCCCCAAGACAACGCAGAAGATCTTCGACGGTTCGGGGTAATTTTAAACAGGCTTTTGAGGAGGAGAGATTGTTCATGTGGCAGGAGCATTTTATTAGAGCAATGTGAGGCATATCTTTTTTAAGGTTTGCAAAAACTGAGCTATGTTGTCCAGCCATGACATTCGTGGTGTCTGAACTAAATCCAACCAAATTGGCCATTGGAATATTTTTCTTTTTTAACATATCTTTTAAGCAATCATACAGCACAATAGCAGTACCTGATTCTATTTCAACCATGTCTAAAAATATAGTTTCCACTTTATAGATTTCGTGATTGTACATAATTCCAGTGAAACAACATTGTTTTGTAGTACTTGTATCAGTTGTCTCGTCCATTACTAATGAAAAAAATGGTCCTTCAGCACGTAATTTTTCATTGATATCCTCCATAAATGAATGTCCTAACACGTTTTTTATTATAGTCGTAGCCTTGGTTCTACGTAGTTTTACATTTTTTGCAATATTTGAATCACGGTAAATATTTGCACCTATAGCAGCTAAATCATCAATTAATTTAAGCGGTAAATTGTGTTCTGCCAGTAGTCCAGCTAGTTTTAGTTCAGCTGTCCTAACATTTTTTTCTAAATCAGAAGGCAGTATATAGTCAGAAATTTTAGGAACTCCTTGTATTTCTAAAGAATTTTTTTTATGTCGCTCTAAATTCAAGTGGCGAATTAGATCACTTTTATGTGCAATAATGGACACTGAAC
>DWHM01000136.1:0-11070 GCA_018247595.1 Losaria neptunus creber | reverse complement strand
GAAATAAACATTAAAATCGGGGAAACAAGCTTTGTTTAAGGAAATTCACGTTGACCTTGTATTCGTTTAAAGGCCGTACATTGTTGAAACGTGATTTACAAACATAAAAAAAAACCTATAAACATTTCATTAAGTGTTTGTGAAATTGGCAGAGTTTGTGAAAGCATAAAAATAAAATATACCGCTGTAATTTTTTATAACATAGAGTGGTACATCATTTGTGGGGATCTAAAAATGCGGAGTGTGTTTAAGTGATTTGCTCGGCGGTAAACTACTAAATAAATAATATATACACTACGTAGTAGAAGTACGTACTTCAGTTACGTAAAAAACAACCGCTGAACCGTCGGCGACCTTCGATCGCACAAACAAATCACCTTCCGCAATTTTTAGATAATAAACCATCGAAGCTTTGCTTTATTATCGTTACGATTAGATTTTCACATTTTATCGAAACCACAGCGTGTTTTCTATACAGAAATCTGTTGGTACAGAAAAAATATACTGCATAGGACCATAATTACGCCGTACATGACCTTCAAATGTGATTTTAACGCGGATCGCGACGAACGCCGATTAAAACGCCTACATGTAAAGGCAGACGGCAGCTTCAATAAAGTTAAATGGTCCAACAACCCAGGAGTTTGCAGACTGTGACGTCATACGCCGTCACCAGATATAAGCGCCAAAATGCGGGCGAGTTTGAAACAAGAATAACCTTCAGCAATTGCGTAACCTTATTTTTCCGCGCAAACTCGATTTCAGAGAAGTTTTTCATAAAAACTACCATATCTAATAAACGTGCTTTTTTTTATTTTATTGCTTCTGACGAGGTTTTTTTTTTTAATTTGTTTTATAAGATATCGTTTATTCCGAGTACGGGTAGAGGTACGCATGTAGTTGTAATTCACGGCGTGGCGCCGAACAAGTTATTGTTAAGGTTACTTATGTATAAGGTAGTGTAAATGTGCGAAAGTGCCTGTCAGACATTTTCGCCGGCAAGCAACGTCAATACACGCGGACGCGGTGATTAGATTAAAAACGTAACTTTAAAGCTACTTAGTCATAGTGATATTGTGTTAAGACCGAGTAAATCATAACCGACGATAGTTTTTTACGCGAGCATTGTATTTATTGTAAATTCGATTAAAAACTATATATTTTTGCATCGCGACACCCGCACCGCTCCTTCCGTTCTGTGATTTAGGCTTTAATCGCACTCTTAGACCTAAAAAATAAAAAAAAATCTCTATCTTTTCCTACTCTCTGTGCCAAAATATATTGTAAAATAAATGAACAATCTATCGAGTGAACAGACGTATGTGCATACCAGAGACAACTACAGCGCTGTTCCGACTTACTACTTCAGCTTTCTTCTAGGTTAGGTTAGAAATGTAATCTTGAAAATTTCTAGAAAATTCTTGTCAATAATTTCGGGTAGCGTCTTCTAGTGAATTGTACAAATAATTCTCTGAACCCTTATTCTCACGTCCCACTCTAGTTAATTAGATCCTAATAGCTATTCTCCTAGCTGGTACTACCTTAATTAGAAAATAGTTCTTGTATCTTACTAGCCGACTTTTCGGATTTAACCCTCATTACTCCCTCTCTACATTTTAACCTTTCCACGCTTTCTATTTGCTGTCCTCGATTATTACAGCTCGTAACATTGAAACAAAACCGTTTTTAATTTATAGAAAATAGCGCTACGAAAGTCTAAAAAGAAAACCGTTAAAAAATAAGTCAGCACTTTAAAAACTATTGTTTGCACTGGAACACGAAGCACGCCACAGAACAGCTCGACACGCTACACGCAATTCTGTCCATTAAACGTAAGCTAAATGTTAAGACGCGAAATTAAGAATAGGATAAAAGTTAGATATTATTCCGATAGGATATTACGTAAGTTACACCCCTGTATAATATACGCTGTCCTGTCCATTTAGACGTTAAGCTAAACTCGATTCACGACGTAATCAACATTTAATTAAATATAACTAATTAAGCTTTAGATCGAGTAAAGATCGATTAGATCGGAGTTGTGAAGTCCCGCTCCGCTTTCACCTTCCGCATCCGCCGAATGTTAACTAAGAAATGATTTGATCGTTGTACTCTCGCTCACTCTCACAGAAGGCATGTGCTGTATTTGTCAGAGCAAAGGCTTTTCACGCGTTTCGAATCAAAGTGTAACTTTAAATCTCAATTATATACTGCCTCCGCCACGTGTCAAGCGAATGTCTCGTTAGGTTATAGTGAACGTTGCGAAAATTTTGAACGTACGTTATAGTTAACTAGATTAGCGTAACCGGTAGGAGCGTAGAGCGAGTAGAGTTAGTATATTTCGAAGGTGATGAGGAATGTCTCCAATTCGGTGACCAGCGGTGGCGATGATCGCGCAGTCATTGCTATTGTACGCTTTATCAATCAAGTTTAAGCTATTACAAATTATTCTGGCTGGTGTCGCTTTCATAAACTTTCACGATTAGCTTCATACGATCACATTGTACACTTTAAGTAATTTAAGTTGACCGGTAAAGGAGTTCGCTCGATTCCCGCTATCGCTGGTCGTTCCCGAATTTGATTGTGAACCCCGCGGAGGTCGCGACTGTCGCGGTAACAGCCGCGGTTTCCCGCGTATTTATTTCAAATTACCATCATTTCTAATTGTTTTCAGAGTTGTTGCGTAGACTAGTACTTGATTTGTTAAATTTATGAAATGTATAATTTTTATGGCGACAAAGTTTAATAATTTCATGTATTTAATGTAGTACAATGCTAGATTTGTTAATTCACTGCGTATTGTTGAATGTAACGCCATTTTGTAATGCACAACACACTGTTTGTGCTCGTGCGTGCTTTGGGAGGTGTCAACTCGTGTGGTTTCCTTGCGTATGGCATGTTATAGTTAATTTCTTCGGACGTATTCATTTTAAACAATTTCCTCAATTAGAGCGAGCGAGCTCAACTTCATTGTTATGCTAAGTATATGGTGCGTTTGTATGTTATGGAAATCTCAAGTAATAAATTGCATTGATTAATTCCTTAATCTTTCATTTTGTTATTCCTCTTAGTTATTGGTCGATTTTCGTTTGAATTCGAAGAAGTGATCATACCACAAGGATTTCACTTCATGGTATGCCTACCTCTATAGATAATGGACTTTTTTTTGAAACATGAAAGGCGTACACCTGATGGTAAGTGATACGCTTGCCCATAACAATGTGGTGCTGGTTAAGATGATATACCCATCGCCACATTGCGCTTGCCGCCTTGAGTTTATTAAATCTCGTTACCCCAGTAATTTCACTAGCATACAGCACCCTTCAAACCGGAACGTTACCATTTGGCGGTAGAAATAGACGCTCGGTAATCCTTACTATAACGGTCTCGCGTAATAGAGACGCCATCAATAATACACAGCGCATATATTCCCCTTAGCACCGTATCATCCACATCGACGACAGATTTTTATCCTCAAGCAAAAAATATTACTTTCTAGTGGATAATAAATAACACTGGTAGCTACTGTACATGTATTAGTGACGGTGTTATAATTGAAACAATTTGGTTTGGTCATTTTTTTTTTCTTAAGTGTAGCCTAATAGTTAAGCGACGGCGGGCACGGGCGCGGGCAGCGGCGCGGGCGGCAGCGTGCGCACGTCGCTCGTGGGCTCGGTCGGCACAGGCTCGTCCTTGGGCTCCGTCACCAGGATGTGGTCCGGCTGCGGCTTCTTCGGGCCGTTCTTGCCCTGCTGGTCCCACGGCAGCATGATCTTTACCTGCGGGACAATCCAGTTTTTAAATATTTTACCCTTTATACAATATGAATATTCTATTTTTATTGCATGAGCTCAGCTTTAATGGCGGACTCGGGTATTGAATAGTAAAATCAAATTAAAATCATAAATTGTCTCCAACAAACAAAAACTGATGAGTGACAGAAAAGATTAAGAAGAAAACCAATAATCTTCAAATTGCTAAGAATGTTTTCTTGTTATTGACAATATGTTTTTTTTAATTGCATTACTTCATCAGCCAATAGACGACATCCACTAATAGATATAGGCCTCCCCAAACAGTGGGGGGATTTGAGCCGTCTTCCACCACACTGGTTCAATGCAGATTGGTGGGGAGCCAGAGCCACGTCTGTTGATGCAGGCTGCACCACGAGCAGGTGAGGTTGGCTTGGATCCCATGAGTTGTTGTGGGACTCCTTACACTCAAAGAGGTGTAAGGGGTCCCACGTAGTTTCTTTGCATACATATTATTTACCCCTTATATATTTACTCTTGAATACTATTTACATTAAAAAATTAGACCATAATCGGTTGAACCACCATGAATTACAGACACATATATATTTAACTTGAATAGTTTCATGAATTTCTGCACAAAGAATTGTTTGTCCGGCCTGCACCGTATAAGAGCCCATATAGACAGACCCTCCAATAAACAGGCCGCTTCGCTCTGCCACTGCGCATTAGATCACAAGCTGTAAAAGGCTTGCGATCCCTGAATGAGTGGGTATGTCAACAAATATAATTTATACGCATTGACTTTGACAATGATCATTCAGCGAGGTGATCATAGATGCAGACCTCTGCCCAGCAGTTGCTGTTATCCGACTGACATTGTCTTTATTAACTAGAAGACCTCACACTGATGAGCATAGGTCTGCATTAAGCGTCTAATACTGATATTATCAAGTTATTAAATTGACCATGTTACTTTTTTTTTGTTAATAATTTGTTATAAACTTGATTTCAAGTTATTAATAATCACAGTAAAATCTGCTAAACCCCATTTGCCCACAATGGGTTGCCGATGGGTTACTGGAGCAGCAGTTTTAACTATGGGAATAAAACCTGAGCGGAAAGTACTTGAAATGAGTAAAAATGCGGAGTAACTTTTTATGTTTTTTTAAGGCCTATTGAAGATCTGATGGTTAGTAAAAAACTTTAGTTATATCAATGTATAGTAAAGATCATCTCCAACGTGTTTGTGTAGTGTTTTAACACAACACTATCTCACCTTAATTCCGAGTACCCCTTGTCTTAACAAGACGTGTCTTGTGGCTGTGTTGACATAGTCATTGCATGGGTCACCGGAGTGGATCATCAGGCCATCAACAAACTTCATGGACTTGGCACGCTGACCGCGGAGCTTTCCGGACACTACGACCTCGCAGCCGCGAGCGCCAGACTCCATAATGAAGCGGAGTACACCGTAGCACGCACGACGTACGGCCAAACCTGTAGGAGGATGACTACTTTATTCGAAATACAGAATTATCGGCATGAACCTTTCCAAATAAACAGCTCTCATTATTTAGATCTTAAATCACATAATATATAGCTGTTAGAACAGGAATAGAAATCTTTTAGGAGACCAAATTAAATTTATCTCAATTTTGTCACTCATTGACAGGGCGCAGCAATCTCGTCGTAAATGAACCATATTAACTATGTTAATACCTCTTAAGCATTGTGTGTTGCTATAGTAGCTCTCATTGATGCCAACTGGCTACTTTGACTATGTCAACATTTGTAAATGCTATAGGTATATGTTCCTTCTCACTTAAACTTGTAGAATGATTGAGAAGTATTGAATAAATGTTAAAACTTGAATCGAATGATCATCCATAGCATACACCTTCCTATATTTTACTTTCCTCATACCGTCACCTATTGAAAATTATTTGATATAAACATGTACTCCATATCAGCCAATAGACATCATATGCTGGACATGGGCCTCCTCTAAGTGGAGCCATCCATATGGATGGATAGATGGAACATATGTTCAATTATACCAAAATGGGTATAAATAAAGTGTATGTGTATATTAAAGATAACATTTCTGAACCTACAATAAAAAACACTACATTTTGAATGTAAACTTTTCCATGGCCATATTTTGTGCTGAATTACTTAAAATTTATAGATCCTCAGTGAGGCCTAAATATAACATTATACCTACTTAATATTCATCCTGTATCAAACTGAGCTGTTCTGTAAGATATTTGCAGTAAACACATTGTCATTTCTCGATCAAATCTCTGCATATATATATAAAGGTACTGTTGATATATAAAAAATTACGAGAGCGCAAGTTATTAAATTAAATATTTAAAATAATGAAGAGAACAACACTTACCTCCGATGAGCTTGTATCGCAAAGATTCGGCTTGCGCGATCGCACACAGCCCTCGGGTGGCGACCTTCTCGGCGTAAAGCTCTACAGACTGTTCGGGGATATTGAACCTTTTCTGTACCACTGATGTCAACTCGCGAATTCTGCGGCCCTTCTCACCGAGCACACTCTGTGTCCTGGTAGCCATAATAATAATTTCTGATCGTGTGGGGGTGACCCGCACCTCCACGCCTGAGTAACCATCTTCAGCCAACTCTCTGGTCAAGAACTCATTAAGTTCCGCCTTAAACACACCGTCGCCGACGAACTGAAAATTACCACGGAGGTTATGTTTTTATTTAGTGTACTATAATTATGCTGCGAGTACACAAACAATCCTATTGTTCAAAATGTGATTATACTCAAACGATATATTAAAAGGTTAAATTTACAATATAAAATGGGCTTTCGCGACTTTTTGACATCCGTTAACATCACGATATGCACTGTCACTTTCAACCAAATTTACACATATATCAAGTCAACCCTTGTTATAATTCAGCTTAGTGAATATATTTAAAATACTTTCGTACAAAAATATAACATACTTTGCGCTTTTTAGAAATGTTGTTCACCGCCATGATTGCAACGGGGGCTGGGAAAACTCAAAAAGACAGCAGAACACAGATTCACAAACGTCAATGTCAATTGCGTTCCGATTTTCATATAATAGATAAAAAAGACAGAAAATCACATAATTTACTTTTTGTTGTTCTTAAACCTTTCTAAGAAATAGCTATTGTTTAATAAATTCGCCACGTTTGTTAAGATTATAAATTTTTTTAAAGCAATACAATAGATAACTTTTGAAACACATTGTGATGACAAGAATTCGTAACTTAACTGTAATTGTTTTGAATTACATAAAATCAATAGAATATGCAGTCTTTGTACGTGTAAAAATGGAGAAAAAAAATCCGGTTGTTAAAAAAAATTATAATTTTAATACATTATTGTGAAATTTATGAGTACTAAATACAGGAAATTTAATTTTATTACCCCGTGAGTTTAGTTTAGTTTTTAATTAAATAATATATTTACAATAAACACAGTTTTACTAAAATCTTATTGATTATTCAACATTATTCTTATAGACTAATACGCTTACTTTACTAATAAAGAACATCGTCGTTTACCATCGTGTGAGATCGTGGTCAAGCGCTAGTCTGTCATAAACAAAATATATATTCATAAAAAGAAGTATATCACAAATTAACAGAAGCTATATATAGTGAAACTTCAAATGATCAATATCAAAACAATTCACGTACAAAGCACAGCGCTATAATCGAGAAAGGTATAAAACAAAAACGATATTATATTGCGTTTCAGTGACAGTAAAAGAGACAAGTTCAATAAAAAAAAAACGTACATCGGCAACATTCACATACACAAGATCATAATCTCTTATGGCGGACCTCACTAATGTCTACATTTAAGTATACTCTCATATTAACATTAAAACTGTTCGAGTATGCGGAGCTCAACAATGCAGTGCAAATGCCAACTGGTGCGTGTTGATGCAGCACTGAGTCTACTTGCGTTGCTATGACAACGTAGCGCCGTTCTTCAGCGGCGCTCGCGTATATATGACGTCCTCGTCGTCGACGTTGACGCACTCCGCCGCGGTGAGAGCCATGGTGTCGCTGTGCACCACGTGCGGTGATTCGTTGAACTCGTCCAATTCCTCTACGTTCGCTGTCGAGTTTTAATAAAAACATCTGATTCACACACATATTTTATAACTACAAATTCTATCTGATGGTAACTGGCGGTAGTTTTTTATTTACTTATCTATATACTGTTACAAAATACTACAAATTGCTATTACAATAACCTCGTCATGTATGGGTTTGTCGCAGCGCTGTACATTTTTCTGTTACAATAATAATCCTTAATACTACTAACTACTTATAAAAAAAATTCTTATACTACGTTCACTGTGTAATAAATAATTTTGTTGTATATTCTATATTAACTTCGTTACCACCGACACGGAGGTTAGATAGTAGTTTAAAGGAGTTTTTTTTAGTTAGTTATTCATGTTTATATTATTCAAGGAAGATATATAGTTACTGTGACCTTAAAAAAAATGTGTTACATTTTCTCAGAATATATTCGAATTACTTCACATTATTATTATAGACGTCTCCTGGCGATTGAGAAATCTCTAATCATTTGCTGTTAAATGAATAATTGTCGCTTCACGTCATTTTAGAAATTAAAACCAATATAGTTATAATAACTAATAAAATTGTAGTAAACATTTTTTGAATAAAACATTATTAAAGGATAATAAGTTTTCATTGTTTTCTAGTTCGTTCTTTAAAACGATTTCTTAGGTTTTGCGACACAGTATTGAGATTATTTGAGAGGAGCAATATGTTTATGTGACGGTAAGTGCTACACCCCCCATTACAATTTAGTGCTCGTGAGGATTACAAACCCAGCACCATATTGTGTTCTATGCCTGGAGACATAAGTCCTAAGGTCTAATAAGCTCCACTAATTTCACCAGTAACTCTTTGGGGACAAAAATAGGCGCTGCGGTAATATATAAATAGATATATATTACCGCAGGCAGACAGTTTCCGGTAGCAAGCTCCTTCCTCCACTGACTACTTGGAGAGTTCAGCTAATATTTTTTAAAGGATAAATATAATAAAAACATCTCTTTTTAATATTCCCACTGCTGGAAAACGAGATTTTCTCGCTCAAGAAGAGTCCAAGACATTAAAGTACAATGCTGGTCAAGTGTGGTTTGGGGATTTAACATGTCCAAAATCGGTTTTTCGGTTCAAAAGGAATCTCAATGCACGAAGCTTATAGCGCGTATCACTACTTTTCACTAAGCCATCGCTGGTTTTTCTTGCCTTTTATGATTTTTATTTAATAGTTAATATTTGTACCTGTATAATCAGAAGACGTGAGGAGTAAGTACTGTTCTGATCGGGTAGGCCACAACAAATGTGCCATAACACAGTATGCTAAGCAGTCGGCGGAGTATGTTATACCTTTAATAAAAAAGTAAGACAGTAAAATACCAAAAATATATCATAATATATTGCAGATGATTTCAAGATATTGATAAAACTGCAATTAAATTTGTTTTTAAAAGAATCAATGCTAGCATCTAACAATCACGCATCTTTCGGAAGATACACGTTTTTCACATAATAATACACAGTATATATCAATACATAAAAAAAAATACCTTACATCCGCAGCACCTATTTCTAAGATCAAACAATAATATGCACACATTACCGATTTCACTAAATTACGGGAGGTAACATGAGTTAACAGCTTATATTTCAAGGCGACGTGCACAATGTGATGTAGTGTATATCATCCTTTCTAACCAAATATTACTCTGGGCGGGCATATCCCTTACCACCAGACAAATGCTTTACCCATTGTTTTTGATAAATAATAAAAAAATGCATATCAGAAAAACGATAATAAATTCAACTTGCCTAATAAAAACTTGAACCTCCACAGAGGACTAATTTGCAATGCTATCAGAGCTATGATGGGCAAGTAAACAAACCAAACCAAGCTCGATGCACCAAAATGCAGTAAGAAATTGAGCTTGGTTATATTGTGCTCATATATCATGGTGTTCCGTAGTTCCAATATGAACCACAGCATTATAGCAACTCTCAATGTTAGCACTAACCAACCAGGCCATGTTTGGTATTCATCTATTTCTTCAATGATATCCACTTCTGTCTGTAAGTGAGAAAAATAATAAAAAATTAACCTCCATTAGAACTATCATCATCATTATCATTTCAACTGATGGACGTCCACTGCTGGACATAGGTCTCTTGTAAAGTATTCTACAAAATATGATCTTGTGCTGTTTGGATTCAATGGCTCCCAGCGACTCTTTTTATATCGCCTGTCCACCTAATGGGAGGTCTAATCTGTCTGTCAGTCAAGGGTATATGGCACATGTAAAGTCTGAACCAAAGACAGCTTTTAATAAAAAAAAAATAAATAACTCGCGTATATAAAAGTTATCAGTACTAAGTAGAAAAGGCTATGGCGTTTAAATAATTTCAACTACCTCCGTAGTACAAGCACGCCGAGTGCTTACCTTGGAACTTAAAGGTCCCTAGTTCAGTTATGGGACATGCTGTAGTTTGATTGGTATTATAGTTTATGTGAACATGCCAGGTGCTACTAACAGGTGTATATTTTTTGCCATAACAGTATTTCTGTGTTACAATTACCAACACATAAAAGTCAAAGCATTCACTGGGTGAGTACACTTTACCAAATGCCACCTCATTTTCAATTAACCCTATATAAAATTGAGATTTTGAGTTAGACCATTGTAAATAAAAAGATTCAACTATTTGTATAATCAAATAATCGTAAAATAGGATACAATACAAATACACTCACTGTGTTCCATACATAGAGAAGTATATGGACTATTCCATATGCAAGCCACACACCAAATACAAGAGGTTTGTAAGTCAATTCTAATCTCGTGACTGCCCAACCCTTGGCTAGTAAAAGAAGTAGTAACATAAAAAGTGTCTGAAAATTAGAGATAAATAATTTAAAAAATTTACATTTGAGGGACACCATCAGTGTTGAATAGTTACCCCTTTCTTATGGCTCATAAGAAGCGTTTAAAACTCGTATCATGACTCATGAGGATGGTAAGCAGTATATCACTTGTTGGTCCGTTTAAACGGCATTTTAACATGCTTAGTACAGACCATTCTTTTTACGTTCACTGTCTTTCAACAAGGCTATTAATCACATACAAACTCTTGGGAACCATTTACGTGTACTCTAACGTCACATTAGCTGCGACTATTGGAGTTGCTTTTCTAATATCTGAAACCCCAATCGATATTT
>DWHM01000135.1:10000-11111 GCA_018247595.1 Losaria neptunus creber | reverse complement strand
GCACACACGCACACACGCACACACGCACACACGCACGCACTTTTAGTTATTGCAATCTTGCAACGAGAATAGTTAAAACAGTTATATACAGAATGATGATGAATAATTCAGTAGCAGACTTTCAACAAAAACACTAGGTTACATAAATAGTAAAATATTCTTTAAATAATTCCATTAAACATTGAAATATCATTTGCCTAGTAGCATTTAACACATGCACACAAATACATGCTCTACACAAAGATTTGAGTAAAAGTTGTGCAATCTTTTTTAATACAACGTACAGATTTGGTAAAGCAATACCTACATTGTATTTTTAAAATAGTAACCTTAGTTTGTGAGAAAATATGAAAGAAAATTAAATGAAAAACAGATACAAAAAAGTTTTTGTTAAACACTGCGCTACCGTCCCCCGTCCCGCCCCGCACCGCACCGCCGAGCCCCCTTACACCCCCCACCCCCCGCACACACTGCTAGATTCAAGGGGAAGTCCCGCGGACCCGTCGATTGCACGAACTGTACAGGACACGGGGCCGAACAAATGTCCCCGTTTGAGCGTAGAAGGCGCATTTTTTTTTTACGAATGATTATAGACTTAAATTTAAAGAAATAACAATCATTTATGCTGCACACGACAAACAACATTCCACGGAAGAACTAATTTTGCTATTCGAACATAGATGGGGGTTTTTTTGTACACTTCGGAGATATCTCCTGTTCATACTCCGGCTAAGGTCGTTTTGTCTCTTTCATTCGTGTATAAATATAAATATATAGAAGAAAAAAAAAAAAAAAAAAAGCGAATTTTTTAGACCGTCTGCTGTAAATAACAATTGATAAAGTTTTTGAACGCGATGTCGAATCGAGACTGAGAGGAAAAAACCGTTTTGAATGAGCCGATATCGAGTCGCGGGGACCGGAGAGGTTAACTGTGCAACTACTATACTACTACTACTTCTACTCGACCGATCTCGCGCATCCGGCGCATGCGCGCTGATCATGTCAAGAGTAAACATTGTGACAATTTCGTACGGCTTTTATTTGGATGAATGTTTATGTTTATGTATGTATATGTGTATGTACGTGTGCGTGCGTGTGTGCGTGTGTGTGT
>DWHM01000135.1:0-2500 GCA_018247595.1 Losaria neptunus creber | reverse complement strand
GCTGTTAATCTGTCAATCCTTCCGGTGTCCGGGCCTGGTGAGATTTCCCGTGTTGAGTCAAATTAAGCCGCAGGCTCCACTCCTGGTGGTGCCCTTCCGTCAATTCCTTTAAGTTTCAGCTTTGCAACCATACTCCCCCCGGAGTCCAAAATCTTTGGTTTCCCGGAAGCTGCCCGCCGAGCCATCGTAGTAACGTCGGCGGATCGCTAGATGACATATTTACGGTTAGAACTAGGGCGGTATCTAATCGCCTTCGAACCTCTAACTTTCGTTCTTGATTGATGAAAACACCTTTGGCAAATGCTTTCGCTGATGTTCGTCTTGCGACGATCCAAGAATTTCACCTCTAACGTCGCAATACGAATGCCCCCAGTTATCCCTATTAATCATTACCTCGGAGTTCTGAAAACCAACAAAATAGAACCGAGATCATATTCTATTATTCCATGCACGAAATATTCGAGCGGCATTTTGAGCCCGCTTTGAGCACTCTAATTTGTTCAAAGTAAAATTGTCGGCCCATCTCGACACTCATTTAAGAGCACCGCGATAGGATTTTGATATTGAACCGCCGTTTTACCGACGGCTCACCGACGATATGCTCCGCAGACGTGTCAGTATCACCGCGGATGCGGTGCACCGACAGCGCGGCGCACAAATGCAACTACGAGCTTTTTAACCGCAACAATTTTAGTATACGCTATTGGAGCTGGAGTTACCGCGGCTGCTGGCACCAGACTTGCCCTCCAATTGTTCCTCGTTAAAATATTTAAAGTGTACTCATTCCGATTACGAGGCCTCGTAAGAGTCCCGTATCGTTATTTTTCGTCACTACCTCCCCGTGCCGGGAGTGGGTAATTTGCGCGCCTGCTGCCTTCCTTGGATGTGGTAGCCGTTTCTCAGGCTCCCTCTCCGGAATCGAACCCTGATTCCCCGTTACCCGTGACAACCATGGTAGTCGCAGAAACTACCATCGAAAGTTGATAAGGCAGACATTTGAAAGATGCGTCGCCGGTTCTTGACCGTGCGATCGGCAAAAGTTATCCAGATTCATCAAAATTAACGACTTCGGACGCGGGGCCCTCCGTCGATTGGTTTTGATCTAATAAAAGCACTCATCCCATCACTGGTCAGAGTTCTGATTGCATGTATTAGCTCTAGAATTACCACAGTTATCCAAGTAACCTAGGTAAGATCTAAGGAACCAAAACTGATATATTGAGCCATTCGCGGTATCGCCTTAATACGGCTTGCACTGAGACATGCATGGCTTAATCTTTGAGACAAGCATATAACTACTGGCAGGATCAACCAGGGAGCTGACAGAGTTCTCGACGGCCACAGGCGAGAGGCGGGGGAGGGGCGGAACAGAGAGAAGAGAAAAGGGAGAGAGAGAGAGAGAGAGAGAGAGCGAGCCCTCTCCTCCTCCGCCCCTGTCTCCTCCCCCCGGGCTTAAACCAGCCCGCTCCCTCCCGCCCGACGCCCGAAGCCAGCTGCTGTCACGCGATGCGTCCGAGCGTGTTTTGTTACGCGACGACGCACCGGTGCCCGGTGTAAAGTTATCACACAATTATTTTCACGTTATATTCACCCATCGCACGACGTCTACGAGACGGTAAGTAGTAATAATCCTCTACGACTACTACTACTACCACTCTCGCAGTTTCGTGAATGTATGAATACACGCGCGCGGACGACATTGTAGCGCGTCCTGTACATCTTGAACGTTCATCAAAAACGAGACTTTTTCTTTTAGCTTTTCACTTTATACTTTTTTTTTGTTTTCAACGTCCACACGAACGCCACCAACGACCTAGGTGTTAGAGAGATGATCCATCCTCGATTATAAAATCGTCGATAACGAACGACACACACACAGGTGGGAGTCGATCGATGAAGCGGTGGTAACGACGCGTTAACGGCGCACGCGAAGTGAGCTCGCGAGCCGAACGCGTCAGAAACTTCAATTTTTCACTACGGACGCTCGTCACACAGTCTGCCGCTTCAAACAACGGAGACTTCGTCCGACACAGTTGAATAAAATTAAACCAATTATCTCCCCCCCCCTCTTCCTCCTCTACTACTCTCTCTTCCTCCTTCCCGCCGGGAGGTGTTGTTGTGCGAGAGAGCGCACAGGAGACATGCGGCGAGAAGCAAAAATGAAAACGGTGTTCTTTTCAGCCAGCGGTGCCCCTCACACACTGCGATATGAAGTAGCGTCAAAACACGCAACCAGATCACCGTTTCACGCGCTCAGCGCACGAACGAATCGATGACCTCTTATGTCTCACCGGCGAATGTACAAGAGGAGGGAGGTAACGTATCGTAACGAGGGAGTGAGTTCGCGTATCGTTACATACAGTTCATCCACGTCATACACACACACACACGCACACACACACACACACACACACACACACACGCACGCACGCACGCACGCACGCACGCACGCACGCACGCACGCACGCACGCACGCACGCACGCACGCACGCACGCACGC
>DWHM01000134.1:0-11122 GCA_018247595.1 Losaria neptunus creber | reverse complement strand
ACCTCTACCATCTCCGCCGCCGCCACCACCACCACCACTACCAGCACTGACGATACCGCCTCCACCGCCGATTATAAAGGAAGACATTGTAAGCATAATTAAAGAGCAGACTCTTCTTAAAATAGAGAACATTTTACCAGAAGAAGCTAAGGAAGAGATACTAGATGATAAAAAGCCAAAAGAAATGCTCAAAGATGAGGAAGAGAAGCCTGTTGTTAAAGAAGTTGTAGCTAAGTCTGCCTGTCATGATAGATCCGCAAGATCCAGTAGAACTGCTTGCATCAATCAAGACTCATTAGATGATAAAACTGATGATTCTCAAGATAAATTACCAAACAAAGTGACCAGTCAAAAAGATAAGAAAAAAATGGTAAGTGTAAAAAATGTATTCAAACAGCAAAGTACAATAATTTTATTGATATAATCTCACTGATCATGTTACAGACCCGCGAGGAACGGAAAATGGAGGCGATTATGAAAGCTTTCGAACGCATGGAGAAAGCGGAACAGCGCAAGCAAGAAGTAAAAGAGCGTCAAAAGAGGCGGGAATCGGACCCACACCCGAACAGCGCGGAGAGAGAAGAAGAAGAGGAAATTCAAGTTAATTCTAAGAAACGCAAAAAGTATGTTAAAAAAAAAACTGTGACTAGTTATTAAGGTGTAATAGATTATTAAAATGTATTTTATTAATTTAGGCGCAAAGGACGTGCCCGTACGACGTCGCAATCCAACAGGCGTCGGTTGAATTCAGCAGATAGTGACATGGTCACATCGGGCGACGAGGCGCAGCTACCTTCCCCGCCCAGGATAGCTCCTCCGATGGAGTTACCACATCCTATCACTGAGGACCGGACACACGATGTGGTGACAGAGGTAAACAAACATGAATAATACTTTTACTCCATATTAGTAATATTGAGATGAAAAAAGTTTAAGACCTTTGAAACCATAAAACTAGTTTTTTTACATGCTATGCGTCTAACGTATAAAAATACCTATAAAAAAAAACAAGTCTTTTCCTTTGTCTCCAGGATATTGGTTTAAGCTCTGCATGTCTTCTAGTAGAGGCCGCTGTCGGGTCAGTAGAGTCTGCCTTCAAACTGCCCAAAACTAAGAAAACAATGGCCACCGAATGGATAGGTCGCTCGCCTGAGCGTACGCCATCTCCTTACCATTCGCCGTACAGACCAACTTTAGTCTCCGCGCCTTCCTTGGAGAGTTTAGTCAGAGTCGCCTCAACTATGATAGGCGACCTCAGTGGAGGACACGATTTGGAACACGAGGAAGAACCGCCAACTATCTCACCACCTAGAACACCGGGACGGGAGAGAAATAGACCACCAAAGAAAGCTAGAAGAATAACCAGGAGCACCCCGACTGAAGTAGTGGAAGCAATACCGGCCGCGTTGCCACTACAGCACAGCGCAAAGAAACGTTGGTTGAGGCAAGCAATCAGCGAAGAGAGCGACTCCCCCGTCATCGGTTTGTATTTTCCAATATTATTGCTTACACACAAAATTAGCTCTTAATTTTAACATAACCAGAATACATAGTTTATTTTGTCTGTAAGCAAGGCATTTTATTTATAATATTAAATGATTTTTTTACTATAGTACATGTAGACGCATTTGTTGCAGAATCACCGCCCAATGAAATGGTGACACCGCTGAAGAAGAGAAGACTAGCAAGGGAGTCACTAAGTTGCGACCACAACATCATTGTACCCGTAAGATCCGCGACATTTTTAAACATCATATAAATTTTTTGCTTTGTTTACTTACTACTATTCTTTTTTCTATAGTGTTTGGGCGACGCTTCTCCGATTTTGACCTCTGAAGATTCTCCTATCAAAGATGACACACAGTCAATCACACAACAACAGTATAAAAGGAATATCTTGGAGAGTATGTACAGCAGGGATAGGACCAGGTCAGACAGCGGGCAGGGTTCCGACGACCAGTGCAATATGGAGCATGATGTTCTGAACGTAAACCTCAAAGTTCCACACGATACTGAAAATATAAGGAGGATTATCGGCGTGCCTACACCTGAAGAGGAATATCCACCAGACCTTATCAAACCGGAATACATCAGTGCTAACAACAACAACTTGGAAATTGAAGAGAGTAATTATAACAAGGTTGTGCCCATGGATATAGACACGACGATTATAACACAGGCAAAAATACAAGAATCTAATGAAAACAGTAATAGTGAGATGAAGGGTATAGAGAGTCCTAACGATAAGGTGCACAGTTCCCAGTCAGCAGACACCAGCGGGAACTCTTCGCCTCAACGCGACGAAATGGACGATATACAGAAGAAAATACATTCATTTCACACCGAAAATATACTTATACTCAAAAGTAGAAATAAGAAACCCTCAAAGGAGAAACGAAAGAAAGTAAACCTAAATTTTGATCTTAACATGGTGGATGATCAAATTAGTATACAGCTGCGCACAGAAAATGACTCTAATTCTAAATCGTTTGAAGTCAATGGAGATTTGCACGATGAGAGCAATTCGCTACATGACGACACCAAAATTCACGTGTCGCCGGAAAACATACCATTGCCGCCAGTGGAAACTATCCCCTTGCCAGCGTCGGAAAATATTTCTTTACCAGCGCCCGAAAATATACCCCTTCCCGAGGAACCCAGTCCCATGCCTTCAGTGCCGCCGCCGGAGACCATACCGCTACCCGAAGAACCCATGGCGCCTGTGAACATCGTCGCCAATGAAACGCCGTCCTCCCCCACCGAGTGCAGTAAACCCGAGGAGAAGGACACCGTTATCGCCGAGCGGCCCTCCGTACTCGACTCCAGCTTGCCGTTCTCAACTCGCTTCAGCTCCACGGGTCTCTTCTCCGGTATATTCAGCAACATGTCGAGCTCGTTCAAAATGGACAGTCCGATCAACGACAACATACCAAATATGTCAATAATAAAAAGTGCAATAGATAGGACTACAAGTTTAGACAATAGTTTGTTCGACAAGGACAGCATTACACCGGTGGACGAGTTGAAAAGTGTTCAAGAGATATTGACTCGAGTGAACAACATGGACTCGAACAATAGTGTTTTGTTATCGGGTGTGCTGATGGGCTCCGGCAAGAGTGCGCTGTCGTCGCCGGCACCATCGCCGTCGCCTGCGCCCGCGCAGCCGGCCCAGTCCGCGCGGCCGGCCGCCAAGCCGTACTGCCCGCGCGCGAACGACCCCCGCCTGAACCCGCCGCCCACCGACAAACCGAAACCTGTCCGCAGGAAGGTAAGCTCACATCGCCGCCTCACATCATACAAATATTTATTAATTAATTAAGTTGAGATGGCGAGGAGAACTACTGCTAGCAGCATCGCCTCCCCGATGAGTGAAGATGGTAGTCGCCGCATATTCTTTAAATATTGTCAAGTTGTTATCGGAAAGGTTATTAAACAAAATGGCAACAAAAAATAAAAGATACAGAAGGTTATTTAAATATAAATAAATGCAAAATACAGCGAAATGTCTGGGAGGCGATGCATGGAAGAGTATAAAAAACACCCTTAGTCACAATACGAAGGGAAAGATATAAAAAAAAACTATTAATATATATCTTTAAATTCATTGAACAAAATTCAATCACGTATCGTATGAATAATTAGAAAAAAAAATTCACTTTGTTTTTATGTATGACTATCAAGTCGATGGATGTCCTTCGAGACGACTGCAGGACATTCATCGTCCATATACATGTAAAAAACAATTATTTACATACA
Source organism: Losaria neptunus creber (assembly GCA_018247595.1). NCBI lineage: Eukaryota > Metazoa > Arthropoda > Insecta > Lepidoptera > Papilionidae > Losaria > Losaria neptunus. The sequence continues at coordinate 7,366 of DWHM01000134.1, read as the reverse complement.
TCTTGTTTCAATGAAGGGTGGTTAAGTTATTACCATATTTCTTACTTTAATTACAAGTAACACATTAGTACATAACAATGCAGTTTGTTTATATGTTTACAAGTTACATATAATACAGTGGTTGCGTATAGCCGAAGATCGGGCTAAGTGGGGTTCCTTGAGAGAGGCCTATGTCCAGTATTGGACCGCTGCAGGCTGTTGCTGATGATATAATACCATTGGAAGAACGTTTATATCAATAGTATTAAGTATATAATCCTGCACGCATGCATACTTTACGCGAATGTTATAAAAAAAATTATAATCAAAATTATCAGGATTTCTTTTGTCTAATATATGTAATATAATATACATTGTAATTATATACTAAATTTTAACTGTGTGGTGAATATAAAGGGGAAGGTATTTAATATAAAAAAAATGTTTTCAAATGCTGTGCGATATACAAAAGCAATAAAAGTTTTATTTGTCTCATATAGTTACTTTATATTGGTTTTATCTTCAAAAGTGCTTTATCGACCGTATACACGTATAGCCATCTTTAACGATTCCGCTCAAGGTTAACTTGTGATGAAGGGTGCGAACCCCGGACCGTTACCTAGGCATATGTATAACCGGTAGCCAGTGATGTATGAGACATGTGTACATCAATTACATTGTAACGGAGGCGCAGTTTAATTTTGCTTTCCACATCAGTAAACAAGTAGTGAAGGTCAAGGTGAGCTCGATGCGATGTCTGTGCGCATCGTGTATTTTGTCGCATTTAAATGTATAGTGTTAACGTTAATTATATAGGTTTGCATGCTGACGATATTTGAGCACTGCGTTTACTGGTACACAGCCGCCAGTGTGAGACCTTACTGCCCCATTGGCCGTCAGTCCGAGCAATGTAGACAAGGTGGTCCGACGATCTGGTGATGAAATCGTTTGATTCAGACAGCGTAGGACTGATCAGATTGGAGATCTTTGAGGGAGGCCTATGTCCAGCAGAGATAATGCTCTGTAAGTTGTGAAGTGAGTCACTGAGAGTGCCAAAAAGCAAGCCAAATTTTTATCAAAATTCGACAATTATTGTACTGGGCTAGCGAGCCTTTTCTTTATGTGTCTCGAACATCTAGTAATGAGGTGATGCGACGGTAATAAAACTATATCTTCCTACTCAGCTCTCTATTACGGAATATCGAAAGCGGCACAAGTGCGCGCCGAGCGGCTCGGCCTCGCCGGCCTCCGCGGACGCGCACGAGGCGGCGGAGGGCGGCGCGGAGTGGTCCTCCGAGTCATCGGGTGGCGCCTCACTTTCCCCCCAGCGGTTGGAAGCCGCCGCCGCCGCGGCTGTCGACGACCTCGAGCTGCGCCTGCACCGCGAGCTCAACACCTCAAACACCCCCAAGGGTGAGTGACCCTTACCTCCATAGTTACACGATCGCGGTACTAAGCTACGCTATACTCGCAGGACCCGAGCCAACCTCACCTGCTCGTGGTGCACCCTGCTCAACAAACCTTTGGCTCCCCACCAAACCACATTGGTCCGGAACTGTAAGTCTGAGAGGCGACGCATGACAGAAGAAGAGAAAAGATAAACTGTAAGAGTAGATTGAAAGATGGAAACTATGGAATGAAAAAAGATACCGAAATGTTAGGGAAATGGGAATGTAGTAAGAAACAAAGAGAAAGAAAAATGAATAGAACAATACGAAGGTGAACGCTAAAAAAAAATCACATTGGTCCACTGTGGTTGGAGACTGAAGGTTATATCCAGCAGTGGATGCGTATCGGCTGATGATGAATACTAATTAGTGTTTTATATCTATAGATAAATTAGTAATTATATCATTGATTTCACTTTAACGAACGTCAAATGTTCTAGATCCTTCCATTAGTAATAGATTGGTCCCCGTACTGAAATTATTACCGGTATTTAACCACGCCCGAACAACAATCTGGTACGCCGTTACACAATATTGTTGGTAATAATACACAGCTTCTTTGTAAATGAACAGCACCAGGTCAATCGTTGCGATACGGTGCCGGCTTATCGATAAGGGTCCAGCCTATATATCGATTCTTGAATATTGTATATGGTTTACATACATTATTTAGTAATTTACATCGCATGAATGTAAACGGCGACCTCAACTCCCGGTTATCGTGGAGCCCATTTAGGGGTTAGGGGTCTGATTAATGGACCAGCATTTTTTTTTTAAGAAGTTGTTTCTGATACTCTAATTTCTGTGTTAATGATAGCACTAGGTATAGGTATCGACGCAATGGCTTGGTTGAAGCACCTGTCTAGACAGATCGCGGGTTCGATTCTCGCCGACGCCTTTGTACCTTACGCTTACCCATAACAACTGGTTAGGATGGTATACACAGCAGCACAATGCGCTCGTCGCTCGGAGACGTCGTGTCTATGTCTCGTTACCTCAGTAATTTCACTAAGTAAAATTAAAATTGCTTTTTTTTTCTGAATTTTCTTTAAATAGCACTCCTTGCATAATGTTTACGTGAATTCAGCACGCCCATGTTATTGTTGTGTGTGTGTGTGTGTGTGTGTGTGTTAACAGCTATCAACACTGGCTGTACCTACTCGCTTTATGTCAACTGATAAACTGTTCGCTTTCGCGTGTAAATACATTTACGAAGTCTATTTATAGTTTAAAATTATGTGCCTATTGTTTCTTCATCAGCCGATAGACGTCCACTGCTGGACATCGGCCTTCCCTATAGAGGGGGCAATGGGCCCACTCCCACCACACTGGCCCAATACTGCTTGGTGTGGAGCCAGGACTTACTTTGTTGATTTAACAGGCTGCACCACGAGCAGGTAAGGTGGGCTTGGGTTTCGTGAGGTTTTATATAGGACCCCTTCTTCGTCAGCCAATAGACGTCCACTGTTGGACTGGTCTCACCCAACGGTGGGGATCTGGGCCGTCTCTCCCCACGCTGGCCTATTGCGAGTTGGTGTGGAGCCTGGACCTCGTTTGTTAATTTAACAGGGTGCACCACGAGCAGGTAAGGTTTGCTTGGGCCCCGTGAAGTATTATGTGGGACCCCTTATATCCCTCCTTTACACATCACTTCTATTACACAGGTCTGTTATAACGTATTCAACAATAGAAAATCTTGGATGTAATGTATTTAATTTACATTACAAGTGGTGTTTGTTTTCATAAACTCTTTTTTTTTATGCCACCAGCCGACGAGAAGAGCAATGCAATCACCCGATGGTAAGTGATACTCTTGCCCATAACAACGTGACGCTGGTTAAGATGGTACACACAGCACCACATTGTGATCGTCGCCTTGAGACGTAAGATGTTATGTCTCGTTACCCCAGTAAATTTACTAGCATACAGCACCTGCAAACCGTAACATAGTAATTTTTGCACATTACTACTTGGCGGTAGGAATAGGAGCTGCGGCCTACCACCAGTAACTCCTCGTTACCACCTCACTTGATAACCCAACTTTATATGTTTAATGTAGATTGTGATGAAATTTAATTTTACTTGTTACAACTTGGCGGATTGAACAGTAATATATTGGCATGTCCATCATGCCAACTCCTCACGGTGGTATTTATTTTTAACCAAGGAAAAGAGAATCACATCCTGCACGTATATTGGACTTTAATTTTTTAGACCGTTTATCTTTTACAAATGACATAATTATAATAATACCAAAACTTTTTCTGTCCACATTCGTCTTCTGAAGAGCAGTCAGGGTTATGTGGAATTTATACCCACTAATAGCTCCTCGGTGGTTATCCTCAGTGATTTGCGGAAGACCTTGGGTTCTCCTACGGAACTCAACGGTTCACCCCTGCACTGTTCCTAAGCACATACTTAGCAGAGCTGTTACCCTCCACAGCACCCAAAACGTGTTACAACAAAATACTAGGCCACTTCGTACTTGCCGTCCGCTCAGGGCTCACTTAATAAACAGTGAGGCCCTCACTCTCAAAGCCCGTGAACCCAAAAACCCTTTCGTCGCCTTTTACTACAGGCAAGGCCTACCTTAGTCATGTTCTTGTTAGCTTTAGACTGTAGTGTTAATATTACCAACATCTAGGACAAATTAATAGTAAGGATTGTTTTTTTTATTTCCATTTGTGTAGTTTTTTTTTTAATTATCATAATTAAGACCTTTTTCATTGCGGGTACCCTTTGTTAACCATTAAAAGGCATCATTTACTCGGTGAACTTAAACAATTTTACAAGCACCTAATATAATTGAGTCTGGGTTGTATTTATAGAGCTGAGTTTCGTCAGTGAGTGCTGCATCATCACAATTTCCAACATCCTCGCTGACAGGGATTACGTAATAAATAGATCTTAAACGGGAGCGATCTATATTGCGGAGCGCTGATTTACATTCTGTACGTTCAACTAATTGCCGATTGCGTGTGCGCAGCGCCGCTCCAATAATAACCCTGGCGTGTTGCCAGTCGTGCCAAAAGTAAATTCTTTAACAATGTACTTGATTAGACGGGCCCGTATACCTGCCAATTGTACTTTACAATTTAATAAATATGGGGACGACTTAACACAAAGCCGACTGATCCCAAATTAGGCTTACTGTAGTAGCCTGTATTATTGGTATCAGACAACCGATCAATTTACTTATATACGTAAATATACATATATAAATAAACACAGACACACAACCGATAGATGTATTCATGCATACAAAGATTGGTCGTGGGCGGGAATCGAATCCACGGCCTTGTATTTCAGAAAGCAGTTGCACTACCAACTACACTATCCAGCTTGTCGAACAATTTATACCTATAAATCTGATCGTACTGGTGGTAGGTCTTCGTCACCGGATACCGTCTAGGTAATTACCACCGCAGCTCCTCTTTCTATCGCCAAATAATACTTTGGCAACATTACTGTGTTCCGGTTTGAATGGGGCTGTTTGCCAGGAGGTGTAAGGGGTCCCACACAACTCACGGGACCCAAGTCAACCTCACCTGCCTGTGCACTCTGCTAATCAACAAACCTGGCCCTGGCTCCCTGCCAACTTGCGTTGAGCTAGTGTGGTGGGGGATGACCCATATCCCCCCATCATTGGGAGATGGTTTACGTCCAACGGTGACGTCTTATACGTGATGATGATATGCTAGTCAAATTACTGCGGTAACATGACTTAACACCTTACGTCTCAAGGCGATGAGCACGATGTGGTGTTATGTATACCGTCATAACCATAAATGTATCACTTACCATTAAGTGAACGCCTTCATCCAATTAATAAAACATGTATCTATTTACTAGTCCTGACCCAAAAAAACGTTTGTCTCATCATTTCAAAGCAAGTGTTTGTCTGTGATATCTTAGCCAGAAGAGGCTGTAAAAAAAAATCTAGTCCCTAAATCCTGTTGGGTTTAATACCCAAAATGTATTGTTATATGTACTACAATGTATATGTTTATGTGAACGTCCGTCGGTATATAACCTTGGTGATAACGATTTTTATCTATCTACCACTTATCTCAATCCACCGGAGTAAACGATTATTTTAATAGTCAAAGCATATATAGTTATATACAACAGATATATAGAACTGATAGTTTTATATGTTTGTCGCCGTAAGCGGAAATTTAAGTTATTACACCCTTAAGTTTCCTAATTATTTTTTTTTATTATTATACCGTAATTGCTATGCCCATATAAGGCTCTACCTCTATCTGTCTGTATGTTGCACGTATCAAAGTAAAAATTTTTATTCAATGTAGAAACAATATGTCAATTATTGAATGTCAGAAATGTACCAGCCATTCGCAAAGCACATACCTCGGACCTGAGAAGAATGGCCCAAGAAACTCAGCGGGCTGTAGACATTTTTTTTTTAAATTACCTAATGTGTTACACGCAGACCTCGGGAATCTATCTCCGAAACGATCTGACCGATTCCTATAATTTTTGCGGTATATTACTCAGATCGGTCAGGGCTAATGCAACTGAATATTTTTGGTGACCGGAAGTCAACCGGAAGTCGGAAATTTCTACCCTAACTTCTAAACAGTATACATTATAGTTGACCAAAGTATAAAACGGAAATGTTCCTCATGGTCGATAATCACGTGAAAAGTTTAATTTATTAACCGTACGTTTTAGGTAAAAAAAAAATTAAACAGCTGTTTCATATTTTTGAAATTATGAAAAAAAATTATCTTCTTCCGGCGAAGCATTAGCATTACATGAACTGCAGGTAGAGTAGAAAGCGCTTGTCACTGTGTTCCAGCATCACAATTTCATGAATATGAAAACAAAACCTGAAATTTGCTTCATAATGAAGTCCGTTCAGGTTCTCGTTAGTTTAGTTTTTTCACCTGACGGGAAATAATAAGTTTGCACAGTTAAGATGGTATACACAGCACCACACTACGCTCTTCGCTTTGAGTAATAAGGTGTTAAGTCTCGTTCATCATCATCCGATAAGCGTCCACTATTAGAACTAGGTCTCACCCAATAATGGTGGTATAGTCTAGTTACCCCAGTAATTTCACTAACATCAGCACCCTTCAAAACTGAACACAGTAATGTTTGCATAGTACTATTTGTCTGCTGCAATAGGAGCTGAAGTGGTACCCCACCACCAGTAATGATTTTAATAGTAATAAACCGTTTAGTGTTGCCCGTACGAATGCCAATATCCATCAGTCACTTGTCCTTGGTACATATAGAGCAACTGTTCTACCCACGGTAACCGCATCGCGTCATCCACTGACGTATGGCTGATTACCTCATTGCTAAGGCATCTGGTGCTCACATTACACTGAACACTGACAGATTTTTTTTATACCACGAGTCGATCACCTGATGGTAAATGATACGATTGCCAATAACGTGGCGCTGGTTAAGATGGTATACAGCACCACATCGAGCTCGTCGCATTAAGACGTAGGGTATTGAGTCTTGTTACCCCAGTAATGACACTAAGCATACAGCACCCTTCAAACCGGAACACAGCAATGTTAGCACATTACTGTTTAGCGGTAGAAATAGGAGATGGAGTAGTCTAGGTAGATAGACGGTTTCCGGTAACTGAGACCTAACACCGGAAAGCTAAATACCTGTCTTTCAGAGGGGTATCCCTAAATCGATTCCTAGAACACTTCGGTGCTGGAGTTTGGATTGTGGTCTCTATCAATCTCATCATCAGCCAATAGACGGCCACTGCTGGATATTCGCCTCCATCAATAGTGGGGTCATTTGGGCCATATCCCACCACGCTGGCTCAATGCGGGTCGGTGGGGATCCAGAGCATCGTTTGTTGATTAGCAGGGTGCACCACGAGCAGGTGAGGCTGGATTGGGTACCGTGAGTTAGTGTGGGACCCATTACACCTCCCATCAATC
>DWHM01000133.1:0-11187 GCA_018247595.1 Losaria neptunus creber | reverse complement strand
CATCACCCTATATCTCCCCCTCATTTCGATCTTCTACATTTAGATCATAATCATAAAGATCATCATCATATAGATCATCATCATATAGATCTTCATCATAAAGATCATCATCATAAAGATCATCATCACAAAGATCATCATCATAAAGATCATAAAGAGAAATGGGAATTATGGAATGAAAGGTGAATCCATGGTCACCGAGTTCTCTTCTTCCAGCGCGAGACTTGTGGGCACTCGTTGCATAGGAATGTCCAGCGGTGGACTACCATCAGTGGCGATGGTGATATGGTGATACACACATTTTCCAGCGATGAAAAGAAAGAAACGAGGAGCAGTAGTCGAGGACAGTGGGAATGATAAGGCTGTTCAGGGGTCGGCAGCGCGTCGCTGGCGCCTCTGATGCTGCAGCCGTATATAGGCTGCGGTAACTGTTTACCATCAGGAAGCTCTTATACTTGGTTGCTAAAGGAAAAAAAAATCTAATCTTTAATCGCCTTTAAACATTACATATTAAGCCTCGTTCCCCAGTAATATTACTGTCTTTCAAACCAGAAGACAGTAAGACCTTCGCCGACAGAAACTGGTGGTGCGGTGATACCTATGCTGGATAGGTGTGAATCTTCTAGATCTTCTCGATGATGATTACCTGCAATGCGCGGGGTCGCTGTGCACTGGCGGCTTCACGTCTGGTGCTGCACCTTCGGAGCCCAGCCCACTCAGCCCACTCAGTGGGAAAGCGGTACCTGCGAACAGGGGTCCTGGTGGTAAGTTCCTCATGGTGGTGTACATCCAGAACAACTCACGGGATCTAACTCATCCTCACTACCAATAAGCGTGGCTCTGGATCCTCTCTAACCAATATAGGGCCAGTTTGGTGAAAGGTGGCCCAAAACCCCATAACCCGCAGTGGATGTCTATTGGCTGATAATGAAGTTCCCGATGACCTTAACTTGAATTCACTAATAATAATTGGATATGTTACCGGTAATCGCTCCTCTGGTAATACTGAGGCCGCGCTGGATCCTGGCGATGGCAGCTCTATGCCTCGGCACTGGTGCCGTGGTGCCCTTCTCCTGAAGCACGAACCTACCCAGGGTCTTCCAAGTTGCCTGTGCGATAGAAATATTTACTTGCTTTTGAAATTACCGTGGTAACAAGGCGTAATTCAAGTTTATGTATGAATTCTAAGAAGCTGTTCTGGTCACTGGTTCTGACCTGGGCTGTGTAGACTGCCTCGTCGTCGGCGAGGGCACGCTGCTGTGCCCCGGTGCCGGCGCGCCCGCCCCACTCCAGCTCCTCCACCAGCACGAACCTGGTAACAAGCACCAGCTACACCAGCACTGCCACACCATCCATATTACCAAATCGCTCGTCAAACCGTGAAAGTGGATTTTTTGAGCATTCCTCACCAGAACCATTTCAGTATTTACCAGGGTGTTGGTGGTATACGCTGCCGTTTTGATAGTAATATACCCTTTTCTCGTGGTGATGGGGTTTACCCATTTCCTACACCTGGGTAAATTTATACCACAGTTTTAAAGTCAAAATCTTACTTCGATCGTTGGGTCACTTTTTGGGCCTGCCTTGAAACCTAGGACTAGGTATCGGAAGACGGACTGCCGTGTGTATGACCTGACTCCTAGCAGCTGACTGACAGGAGACGAGATGGTGATGCTCTCATGAATGTGAACCCAGGTCTTTAAGGTCAGGGAGTTGATGGGTGAGTGCTCCTTACCTCTTCGGATCATCATGGCACCGTGCCTTCGTCAGCGCTTGGTACACCACGTACGAAGCCGTGGCACCAAGTGGAACCTGGAACATCAGATCCGATATTTACACGAGGAGTTCTGTCTAGCTGTATCTTCTTCCAGCTCCGTCTGTCTCCCACTTTCTCCATGAGGCTTCATCAGTGTGTGGTTCTCACCTTGAGTATGGCGTAAGGTATCTCATGGGAGACGTTATGCACGCAGACCAGAAAGCTGTCGGGCGGCCGCCGGGGCTCCTCCTCCTGCGCGCTGGACTCTTCGTCCGAGGGCACGGAGCGCTCCCGGGACCTCTCCGTTGACGCTGACCTGCTGCTGAATGGGCTCTGGTTAGGTATGATGGGCATTGTGCTGCGGTGGACGGCTAAACTGAATATAAGTACCGTATGCTGGTCAGCCAGGCCCTGCTGCTCGGGTCGTCTCCGACCCGCTTCAGCAGGAGGCGGGCGCCGGGGCGGGCGGCGGCGGCGCGCAGCACGCGCTCGTGGGGGGCCAGCACGCGCTGCGTCGGCGCGCGGGAGGGCACCTCCTCCACCAGCACGTAGCTGCCGCGCCCGGAGCTCGTGCCCCCCTTGGCCAGGCACTGAGCTATCGCCTCGTGTAAGAAAACAGTGGTAACAGGTGAGCAGGCGCCAGGGCTTCACACTGTTCCTTCTGCCACCAACACTTAAAGACTTGACTGGAGGAGAACACCCAAGCCATATCCTGACTAAATTTTAGTCTGGGACTACATCATCACTTGACACCAGATGGGATTGCGGATAAACACCAAGTTATACGCTCGAAGGCTCACCTCGTTGGCTGTGGTGTCCTGGGTGACCTTGAGTATGGAGTAAGGCTCGTGGCGCGCGACTGCGTATACCACCAGGAAGTGGATGCGCCGCCTCTCGCGGGGGGAGCCCGGCTCCGTGTCGTCGCGGCAGCTCTCCCCGGCCACCTCCTCCGAGCAGCGGGAGAAGATGAGCAGGGACGCCATGTTGAGAGGCTGGTTCGTTGGCGAACTGGAGGAAGGTCACAAACGACTTGGGGTAACAGGTCTGAAAGTCCGATTGGAGTAGAACGGTTGGTGCTCCTCAAGAGGTCATATTCAGTGGTTAGATACGAGCCCATGGTATTGACCTGGTGATTTATGGATTACTTTTTGGTATCTTCGAAGGTGGTACTCCAACGCACGACTATTTCTTAGGTGTGAGAGGAGACAATTTTGAAGATATGACTTGCTCTGTACTATCAGTTGTGATGGTGACCAGGGCTGATGTTGACTCACCGCAGCCTGACGTGCCGGTAGCCGGGGCGCAGGCAGTGCAAGGGGATGACCCTCTGCGACAGCATGTAGTTGGTGTCAGCGTCGTAGACCTCGAAGCGGACGAAGGCCAGCTCCGGGAAATTGATCTGGTGGATGGAGAGCATTTGGTAGAATGCTATGCCATCGCAATATATAATCCTATTGCGATGGTCACCCATTGATCAGCTCCGGTCACTACGAGCGCTGCTCATCATTTCATCAGCCTCCTCAACTGGTTACCAGCGCCTTACCATCGAACGATTTCCAATGACCTTCACCTGGTCTTAAATTACTGGTGACGGGAATTGGGGCCGGGTTCAACGGTTGCCTTTGTCCAGTGCGGCTGACCTTGAAGCTGAAGGTCTCGTTCCAGACGGGGTTGAGCGCGTTCCTCCTGGCGACCTTGGTGCGGATCTTCCTGCAGTCCGCCGGCACGCCCAGCACCTCCACCTCAACGAACGCGTTGTAGAAGGAGTACACGTTCTCCGCGACGTACTGGCCGGAGATCACCGCCAGCGTCAGGTGCGCCGCGTGGATGCCGTCGAACTCCTTATCCATGGGGTTGAACCTGGTCACGGGGGCGGAGGGTATGTGGTAGCAAAATCCAACATGGCACGGACGCTGATGTTGACAAGTAGATAAATGCAGTAGAAATTGTCGCTGCTGGTTCCTTTAACTTCGAGCTGGTCATGTATCTGATGGTGAGGAATACCATCACTCATAATAACGTGATAATCTTTAGGATTGTATACACAGCACCATATTGCACTCATCGCATTCAGACGGAAGTCTAGTTACTACAGTAGTTAGTACCTAACACTAGTTAGTACTAGTTACTACAGTCTAGTTACTACAGTAATTACACTAGTTAAGTCATTCTAACTGTGATACAGTAATATTTGCAAAGGGTTACCATCAGCAAAATTACTGGAGTATCTAGTAGTTTTTATTGTACGGAGCGTCGAGTGAAATGTTCACCTGATGCTAGGTGATACACTTGTCCATGACGTGGCGCTGGTTGAGATGGTATACAGCACCACATTACGCTCGTCGCAGAGATATAGGATGTTCAGTCTCGTTACACATTGCGATAATCATTGTGACTTTTTGGTAGTTTCGTTACCGCAGTAATTTCACTAACATACAGCCCCCTTCAATAGAAACACGGTAAAGTCACTCCAGTTAGGATAATATACACTGCAACGCATTGTGACTGTTCGGAAGTCTTGTTACCGCAGTAATTTCACCAGCATACAGCACCCTTCAATAGAAACACGGTAATGTCTGCACATTACTGTATGGCGGTAGGAATAGGAGCTGCGGTGGTACCTCACTCGACGGTAACAGGCATGAGGCCTACCAGCATAAGTGCAGTGTACTATACTTTCCCCTGTTTTTTTTTTTCTAATAATTGTAATTTTGTACTACCGCTGATGTGTCAAATAAATAAATAAATAAATAAGTAAACATCCAAACCACACCACGGTTCCTCATCACCATACCTTCGGTAGGCGATGTGCGCGGGGTCCCACATCACGGCCGGCTTCCTCACGTAACCAGCGCCGCCGTGACCCTCGAACATGGCCGCGTTTACCGCCATCGCCGCGTCCTCAGTCTGATAGTTCAGCGCCACCAGCTGCACGCCGCAGCACCAGAACACCACCGGGTCGAAGTTCGACGAGTCTATCCGCAGCCTGCGCGAGGATCGAAGGCATCAAGCCTATACATTTTTTTTTCTAGACGTGCAAGGCGTTTATCATCAGCCAATAGACGTCCACAGCTGGATATAAGCCATCGCCAATAATGGGGGGCAGGGCGATCACCTGATGGTAAGTGATACGCTTGCCCATAACATGGCGCTGGTTGAGATGGTATACACAGCACCACATTGCGCTCACCTTGAGACATATGTTAAGTCTCGTTACCCTAGTAACATAGTGATGTTACTGGCTAGTTAGCTAGTGAGCTACATCACCTTTCAAACTGGAACACAGTATTATTTTATTTACACTTGATAGTAAGTGATGCTTCCGTAACGTCATCTAAGTTACTGCTTTACCACCACAGATCACATCGCCACAGCACCAGGAGGGATCGTCATTACTTTGTATTAAAAAAAAAATTATGCTTGACGCATACAATCATGTCTTGTTACCGCAGTAATTTCATTAGCTACACCGCCCTTCATGTTTTCACACTGCTGTTTGACGGCTGAGGTAAATACTGCGGTGGTGAGCCAGATCTAGTATGGCAAAGAGTTGAAGGCATCAGAGTAGTAATGGAGATTGAGGAGTTGTTCAGTAAGAGTCTGGTGTTGAAAGCCTCACCCTGCAGGATAGGTCCTCACTAGCTGCGTCTCCGTGTGGGCTATGAGGGCCAGGGGGTGTTTCCTGCAGATTTTCTTGCCGATGGCCTCCGTGACCGAGGAGCAGCGGTAGCAGGGGTGGTGAACGGCCGGCGCGTTCAGGCAGCGGGAGCGAGGAGTTGTGGAGGACTGCGATTGGGCCACTTGCTGCGGTAACAGAATTGGCTTTACATTTTTGTCAGCTACAGTGCCTTTCAAAATGTAAATTGGCACCTTGATATGTAGTCAGAAAATGCAATAGCTACAGCGCCTTTCAAACTTTAAATGTAGTCAGAAACTGCAATAGCTACAGCGCCTTTCAAACTTTAAATGTAGTCAGAAACTGCAATAGCTACAGTGCCTTTCAAACTGTAAATTGTCACCTGGATATGTAGTCAGAAACTGCAATAGCTACAGCGTCTTTCAAACTGTAAATTGACACTTGGATATGTAGTCAGGAACCAAAACAGCTACAACGCCCTTCAAATTCAAAATTATTTCAATTTATATAAGACTTTGTCAATTAAATGTAAATGAGCTTGCAGTAGGAGTTAGATTGGAAGACAGTAACAGTTCCACTGGTGAAGGTCTATGTAGCAATATAAATAGTCCCAGCAGCGGGAATTTGTGGGGACCCAGGAAGTAGCTTACGGTGATCGTGCTGTCGCTGCTCTCCGAGGACTCGAAGCTGCTGCAGGCGGCCGTGCTGGAGCTGTCCCTGGCCGCGCCCGGCTGCTTCATGGAGCTGCGGGGCGACAGCGGGTTCAGGCCCCGGAACTTAATCGCCTAGAATAGTCAATAAATTAAGTTAACATTTGAAAAGTGCTGTAGCTATTACTGTAGTAACTACAGATACGTATACAACGTAATGAGTAGCTGTATGCCTACACTTCCTAAGCAAAGTTACTGGTTTGGTTCCGAACCATGTTCTGGAGTTTGGTAGAGTTCTCTCGCCAAGTTAGTTGCCCCATCATGTGATGGTAACTACTATGTAGTAAACTTCAACAGCTACAGCGCTTTTCAAATAAAAAAATGACAGTCTAATACTGGATATATAGTCAGAAACTTCAATAGCTACAGCGCCTTTCAAATTGAAATTTGACGCAATCTAACATGGGATATGTAGTCAGAAATTCCAAAAGCTACAGCGCCTTTCAAATTGAAAATCGGCTCATTCTAATACTGGATATGTAGTCAGAAACTTCAATAGCTACAGTGCCTTTCAAATTGAAAATCGACACAATCTAACACTGGATATGTAGTGAGAAACTTCAAAAGCTACAGTGCCTTTCAAATTGAAAAATTACACAATCTAATACTGGACATGCAGTCAGAAACTATAATAGCTACAACGCCTTTCAAATTAAAAATTGAGTCATTCTAATACTGGAGATGTAGTCATTAACTTGAAGGTGTACCTGTACGTAGGTGACCATGTCGCTGAGCTCCCTCGCGATTTGGTTGCTCCTCTTCCTGTTCCCTCGCGTGCCGCCGCACGCCTCTCCATCCCCCTCACTCCTGCGCAAGCTCTGGTAGAGCGAGAGGGAGGTCCGGCCGACTTTCTCCTCTAGCGACGTTAGTATCTTGTGCAGCTCTTTCTCTGGAGGAAAACAACAGTGGGATATTGGGCGAAGACTAGGATTACTGTTTAGATGGAGACCAGCTAACTGGTCTTACTGGTGGTAGGTCTCATGCCTGTTACCGTCTAGGTAGTTACCGCAGCTCCTATTCCTACCGACATATAGTAATGTGTTTACTGAAGGGTGATGTGTGATAGTGTAATTACTGCGGTAACAAGACTTCCATAGTGACAATGTATTGCAGTGTATATCATCCTAACTAGAGTGACTTTACCGTGTTCCAGTTTGAACAGTGCTGTATGCTAGTGAAATTTCTGAGGTAACGAGACTTAACACGTCTCAAGGCGAGAGCAATGTGGTGTATACCATCTCAACCAGCGCCATGTTATGGGTAAGCGTATCACTTACCATCAGGTGAACATTTCCTCGTCTCGCCTAGTGAAAAAAAAAAGTTAGAGATCATCATCAGGGAGTCCATGGTCAGTAATTGGGCCCACTAAATACTGGTGGTAGTTCTTTATTGTTACTGTCTAGATATGTCTATATAAGGCTGCTATAGTTATGATATTATCAGGGTCTGCAGACTTGATGTCATGGACCCAGGGTGTTGTTCATGTGAACATCACCAATAATTTGGTTCCTCACCATCGATGTCCTCGTCGTCCTCGTCGTAGTCCTCATCTGAGAAGTACTCCGTGAGCGAGCTGCCCGCCGACTGGTTGGACATGATGGAGCTGGTCCTGTTGCTCTGCTCGTGCAGGGAGACGCTGGTGTGCCTGATGCCGTTGGACCTGGTCAGAGAATCTATTCAACTCGGACTTCTGGAGGGTACATCATCATGCTGCGATCATTCCTGGTATTATCACCTGAATGCCGTGGCCAGTACACCGCCGTAACCTTGGGCGGAACTGGCGCCGGTCAGGCCGATTGTGGGGCTGGACTCTACGGGTAGCAGTTTTTTGTTCTTTATCAGCACCTGGTAAAAGCGTTGAAGTACCTTCAAAATTGATGTTCTTTTATCTTCCATCCTACTGGTTAGAGTGGGAAGCAACCTTCTTCCACTCTTCTCTACCATCCATCATCACGGTAGCTACACTCTCACCTCTTACATCATTCACCTCACCATCGTCAATCCAATCTCATTTTTCGTCACTTACTCTCATCCCTTGTCTTGATATATGTGTTCCGGTTTGAAGGGTGCTGTAGCTAGTAAGATGCATGTCATCATCTCTATCAACCATCATCACAGCAGCTACACTCATTTTACATCATTCACCTCATCACAGTCAATTCAATTCCATTCTTCGTCTACCTCTACATCTATCTCTTTCATACTTCTTCCCATGTCACTTACTTTCATCCCATCTCTTGATGTGTTCCGGTTTGAAGGGTGCTGTAGCAATCAAACGTATATCATCATCACCTTGTACTTGAGCTGCTCGGGGCTGGGCAGCCGCGGCTCGTCCGTGTAGTCAGCCTCGAACAGGAACGACGTCACCAGTTGCTCTCCGAACACTGCCTAGATGAAACATACCAGCTGGTTTACCGTGCGACGACCACGGGCCCAGGGTTCAGACCCTTGACAATCCCAATGGAATTTAATGCTATCCCACAGATTGCGGTGCTAAATTATATAACGGTGGTGGTCAACCAGTTCTCAAGGAACCCTACCATCAAGTGACCTTGGCCTTCCAGTATTATACCTTCAGGAAGTAGAGGGCGAAAGCCAGAGCAAAGTAATCAGGATGCAGTCCGATCTTGAACAAGCAGTGTACCAATCCATGACCTGACTGACCTCAAAGGTGCTGGCCATGACCTGCTGCTGCGGCAGGCTGCAGTGGTTCTCGATGCTCAGGATCAATGGGTACGGAGAAGCGACGAAGGCGCTCCTGGAAACAATATCCAGATGCTTAATATTACTTCCGACAAACATTACTGTGTTTCAGTTTGAAGGGCGCTGTGCTAGTGAAATTACTGGGGTAACCACCTCTTGGGTATGCTCACTAGCGCCACATTCTTATGGCCAGTGACCACAAGGTTTTGTTCTACTCATCACATCACCAATTTATGCTCGTATATTATACAGCTTGGTAATCAAAGCTGCTATTTGGGAGATTGAAGGTCTTTTGAAGGATAGTCAGCTCGGTCCATTATATCCAACAGGAACCAGACATTACCAAAATTATCATCATCATCATCCACCTGGCTATCGAAGTCTAGCTCGGAGGAGCCATCACCAGTTTGAAGTCAGATGGATTAAAAAGCCAAACGAGTCTACCTGGCGATGGTCTCAACGACTCTCCTGAACGGTATCTTGGTGGTGAACGTGTGGCCGTGGTAGATCACCGGACTGCCGTCGTCTCCGTCCCAGCAGTCCAACTCCACACACCTGCACCCAGTGAGGAGCACCTGGTGCAAATGTATATTAGTTAAGGGTCTTCGTATATATACAGAGACCAGAGCCATTGATGTTCCCACTGCTGGGACTGTTGTACCTGACTGTAGAGCTCCACGGATGACTCTCCCTTCAGCTGGTGGCCGGTGAGGTAGGTGTTGTGGCTGCTGGCGATGTAGTACTGGCTGAGAGGACCTTCCATCTGACGGGAGACGTCTCTGCTGCTCTCCTCTTTATTTTGAGCTGGTTTCCTGTGTAAATGCTTTCATTTCACAAAGACGTTATAAGCAGCCTTCTAGTCCCACTGCTGGGATTAAGCACCCTGGTTAGTTAGGGGATATTCTTGAATTCTCTTAGTGACTCCTTCGATGTATGGGTTGACTGGAAGCTGGATCTCACCGGGAAGACCATGTGTGTTTGGAATACTTACGCGGAGCTGTTGAACTGTTGCCTCATCTGTTCTGGTACGAAGGCGTAGTTGTCCTTGTCGGTGAGGAAGCGGACGAAGCCCTCGAAGGAGAGGCAGTTCTCCGCCCTCAGGGTCGGATCCGGTTCGTGTCTCTATTGAATAAGAAAGAGATAAAAAACATGGTTGAATACTGATTACTTTGGGTATCGCCATCTTGTAAATCTGCTCCAGCAGCCAGCATATGGCCGGAGTGATTCAAGCTTCCTCCACCTCGGTGGAATATCGTGCAGTAAGGAGGTATTACTGTTTAGCGATAGATACATTTCGATGGGACCAAAGCTACGTTGCTTCTCGTGGCTCGAACCTGTATGATATCCTTCAGCTGCTGTTCGTTCTTAGGTTCGTTCTGTCTGGTTTCGCAGAACTTGCCGAGGGTCGGCAGCGACAGCACCCGCCCGCTCATGTCTGGACATGCACCTGAAATATTCGGAACTGATTACTCTTCCGATCACGTCCATCTAAAGTTGGGTATGCAAGTCTACTAGTCGTCAGTAATTTCATAACTACAGCGCCCTTCAGAGAGGAATAAAGTAATGTCTGTATTGGCACATTACTGTTTGGCGGTAAACCTAGTGCTACTACCTGCCAGCGTTTGGTTACTAACTTGGCTTGACTTTTAGTTCTTTCCTACCTGGCAAGGCAGCCGCTGCAAGGACATCGAAAGCCTTCTTCCTGCTAGCCTTGTCGCTCGGTGGGTCCAGGTCGAGAGAGCCGTTCCTCGTCAGTAAACCTGGAAAGGAGACCTAGATTAAAATAGCATATACACCAGCCACTCTTGAACAGTTTACCTTTCACATAAGTGGTGGCTGGTGAACTATGTAAATGAATACCTGTCCGGAAGCTGGTTTTGTTTCTGAACAGCTCCGGGGAGCTGCGGCTCTTCTCGGCGCTCAGCAGTGGGCAGCGTGGGCGGGGCACGGCCAGTTGGTCGAACACGTCCCGCAGCTCCGGCCGCATCACTAAACTGAAAGGAATTGATCAATAAATTGGGTGAGGCCAGATCTTCTCCTAGATACCACCACCAATCCCAAAATCGAGAACGAAGAGTAAGGTCTTTAACGACTTCTCAAAGTTGATACTGGAGACTGAAACTTTCCTATAAACGAGTTCCTGGTAGATAGAGGGAATGATGATCTGATGAACTTGGGGAGTGGACATATAAATACCACCAGTTGTAAAGAGCAGCGATTAATTTGAAGATTCTTTTTTTCAACGATTCCACGATACGAGCAAGGGATTCACCTGATAGTAAGTGATACGCTTGCCACCTCGAGACAAGGAATTAAGTCTCATTACCCCAGTAATTTCACTATCATACATCACCCTTCAGTAAACACCGTAATGTTCACAC
>DWHM01000132.1:0-11209 GCA_018247595.1 Losaria neptunus creber | reverse complement strand
GTGTTAAGATCTGTGGACATTATAGAAAAATTCATAGACAATAATACAGATTAATTTTAGAATAAAGAAACATGTAATAGCAAATTGGAAGAAATGGAAAATTATATATTTTTGGACAGCTTTCTCTTTGGTACATATCTGTAAACTATTGACATATAGTAATTGTAAACAGGTTTTTCGCCTTTCAAAAGGAAAGGGCATGTAAAGTGTAAGTAAAGATTTAAAACCTATGTGTGTAAAGAACTAAGACTGCATGTTGATTTTGTAGTTTTTTCCCTGTCATTTATTGATTAAATGATTATTACATTTACAAATTACTAATTAAAGTTGTTTCTAATTATGATTTACTAAACTTATGTTATCTGCTGGAGACCCTCTAGGTTGGTGCTACTGCAGCTCCTATTGCAGCCGACGAACAGTACTGTGCAAACATTACTGTGTTCAAGTTTGAAGGGTGCTGTGAGCCTGTGAAATTACTGGGGTAACGAGACTTAACATCTTATTTCCCAAAGCGGTAAGGACAATTGGGTGCAGTTCATCATCCTAAATAGCTTCCATAGAGTAATAAAAAAAAGTTAAGTGAAAATAAGGTCGTGGATCATGTACCGCCTTCATTTGTACAACTGTTAGCAAAATTAAAGAAAAAAATTAATTAAAATAAAAAACTAAATTACTGTCCCAGTTTATTTTAGATAACATCAAAACATGTTTTAAAATACAAAGTACAAATTATGCACTCTGGTCTGTACCTACCGTTTTTTTATGTAGATAAATTATTAAGAAATGAACCCAATTCGGTACATTTTCTAAACTATCTATAGATAAATTAAATCTAGATCTTATTATTAAATCATTATGCCTAGGTAAGTACACTTAGGTTTATTATGTTGAGCACCGAAGCGAATTGTAATTGTGACACTACACGTATCAATAACTATATACTACTTTGAGACCACCGACCATACATCTCAGGCTAGATAGTAGGATGTTCTATGTATAGCGGTGGACATCCATCATTTGTGATGATAAAGTAGGCTGTTGGAGTCCTAATATATTTTAGCGTTAACTCCTAATACTAGATATATGTTGATACCAATTATGTACATAAGAACACAATATTTTATCGTACCTTACTAAAAAAAAATCTAGATTGCTGCTGTTCGCCTCTTGCTCCATTTCAACAATTTTTTTTTTCTAATACTGCATGAAGCAGTTTACTACAGAACCTCTTAGAATAGATGATCTTTCTATTCATTTCTTCGATGTCAAATTTATTTTGATAATTAAATATTATATAAAATGGACGATATTTTTTTTATTACATCAGTCTTAAGAAATGCTATGATAACATAAAAACATACGTTCACATAATTTTTACAAGCATTTCCTTATTAATGAACTATGTTTATTAATCTACTTTCATTTATGTAACAGCCCTGTGAATGTTCCCAGTGCTGGGACTCGTGGTCTTTTACTATGAGAAAGTCATGGTCATTTGTGTTAAAGTACGACTATGTACTGATGTATGAAGCCAGAATAACTGGGAAAAGTGGTAATATTAGCTTACATTTTCAAAAAGCGGGGGTTCGATCCCCATTGAGCTTGATCTTCCGGTGCTGTACGATATCGTGCGGAATTTGATATATCCCAAGAACAGCTTTCCTGGACTCGTGACATCCACCAATGAACACTTCAAGTGTGGTACATTAATGACTTTTGACTCTCATCAGAGAAGACCTCAAGTCGCTGTAAGAGGGAACATTAATGCTGCATATTTATAGTCATGTATATATGTATAAAAATAGTTTGTTTATTGTCTATCTGTAACAATTTCTAATCTCTATTAATGTTACACAAATCACTAGTAACTTATATTTACATCCCAATATCTCAAAGTAAGCAAAACGTGAAGCTTTGATCCCACTGCTGGGACTTTGGACCTATTCACAAAACTAGAAAGTAAAGGCGATAATCTACAACGGTGTACATTCTTCTGATACTCCAGCATAGTAGTGATCCTTTCTCATTCCTTACTGCCGCTTTCTGATGATCCTGAGGAGTTTTCTTCACCGGCACTGGTGTTGTTGAGGAACCGCGACGGTTTATTAATTTCACTTCCAGTTCGAACCGGTTTTCTCCAGTTTTGTATGATACGAGACGCGTTCATCGGAATCCCCAACTCACCGAGGAAGTGCCTGCAATTTTTATATTTTATATAAATATTTGAATCGAAAATCTTGTTAAGATTGTGGGAAGCAGCTGGATAGGGACTGAAAGGTTGATCGGTGTGAAGATCTAGGGGGAGCACACGACATCTATTGGCATCTTCCGTCTTGGATAAGTCACTAATAAGAGGGAATCATATAGTATACTAACGCGACGTCGTCCGCATTCCGTCGCCAGTTGAAGAATTCGTCGCCTAAGTTGAAAGTGAGGTTGCTCTTCATCACCAGTTTGACCGGCTGCTTTGCGCGGTGTGTCGGCTGCCCGCTGCTGATCACCGTCTCCTGATGGAGCGAAATCTCGCGTTATTATAATTCATAACAAACATTAAATAATTCTTACAATTATTAATATTTATATATTTGTAAAATTACCAATATTTTTTTATTTACAAAGGAGTAATACTTGTCGCATTGTTTCACATGATGTTCAGTGACAATGAGACTGAAGATAGTAATAAAAGGCAGTGAGTACTGGTCGTACGTCCCTATTGCCGGCGAACATCTGGGTACTATCATATCTATATCTAAACGATAATGTATAAACATTACTGTGATCCTGTTTGAAATCCGGTGTAGCTTGTGAATTTACTAGGGTAACGAGATCTCATTGCTGCACTCACACGATCAATTGATCAATTAAAGTCCGACCGTGTGACTACAGCTTGGTTGTAACTACTCACGTGGTACGCGGGCTCCGGTTGGCCGTGGCTGCGGACGTGTGGCCGCGCGTGCTGCAGCCGTTGCACCAACACCCCTCCATTACCTGGACAAACAAACCATAGTATCGGTAACCCCAATCGGAATAGATGAGCAGATTAATTTACAATTCAAGAATTGAAAATTTATTTGATATAAAACGATAAACAATTTAAAAATAAAAGCAGTTATAATTTAATATTTGTATGCTATTTTTGATTGTTCACTTACTACTATGTAGTTGTGAGTGAACAACTTGTACTGGAGTCTTGTAATTATAGTCATTCATTCAATAAAAAAAAATCGTACCTAAACTAAATAATCACTCACCATGGGCTGGAAAGTGTGTGTTCTCAAGACTAATCATCATGGCACCTTCTTTGTCTTCAGTGGACTTCTCTGCTTCATCATCCAATTGTTGCGAAGACGCCCTGTTAGATGGAATTTATTAATGCCAAAGACACGAATACAAGGTTGAGCGCAAAAATTTAATATTCCGATAGCCGAGATTCTCATCAGAAAGAAACACACTCCGTCTTGCAATGGTTATTTGCGTGCTTTGTAATACAAAGCTTTTTTGTTTATCAAGCAAAGGTTAATGCTTGACCACGATCCCGCCCGGTGTTAAGTGGCGATGTGGTCTGAGGTGGTAAAGCGCATTAACTATTAAGGTACTGGTTCGATACCGGTGTGACGTGTTATGTAGGTTGCTTGATAGTAAATTATTTTTTGAATATCACAAATCTGCCGCAATAACGGCATTGCTATGCTATCCGTCAAAATATGACAACCAGAGTACTCTGGGCCAGCACGCTTCACCGTCCACAGCTTCATTGTCACTTAACATCATGCCAAACCGAGGGCAAGTGTTAACCTATTTTAGACGAGAAAAAAAAATCTTTTTCCTTGTCTTTTTGTTCATTGTAATTAACTAAAACAACTTACCTTAACTTCATGTCGGCGAGTGGGGAATCCTCGACATCGTTCGACTGGTACAGCGGGCTCAGCGTAGTGCGCTTGCGCCTGCGTTTACGCTTCTTCGTTACACGCTGGAATATATTTAATTGTTAACATCGTATATTAGTTACATTGAAATGTGTCCCAGAAATATTTTTACTGTCAATATGTCTGACTTGTTCAGAAATGACAAAGTGGCGAGACGAGCAGGATGTTCATTGAATGGTCGATGGCACGTCTAGATTATTATGTATCAGATCGGTCGGAGTATTATGACTAATAGCTCACCACCGGCGCTTCTGTGTTGGGCAACGGTTTGACCTCAACAAACTCTTCTACGATGATTTTGTTTTTCACATCCGGTGCTCCAGAGTTGAAGCCGTTCACTTCATCATTGAGGGCACCTACGGAGTCTAGCTCCCGCTGCCCCTCAACGACGAGGCGGCCAGGTTTCAGTTTTTTGCTGTCACGCCATGACTGTTTTGCAACCTGGAAAACCAATAAATGTTTTATTTGAAGTTCGTACATAATAAATATAAATTGAACCGAGGGAAAGAGACTAAGTGCGAAAACACTAGTAAACTAGCGACAACTAACAACAACAATAACTTATTAAAAAAGAAATAAACAGCACTCCTAATGTTCCCACTACTGAGATTTGTAGTTCTTCTCTTAAAAGAAGACTATCAAAACCATTTATCAACCACGCTGGCCTAGTGCGTGTTAGTGGATGTCACGTGTCTACCAGAGCTATTGTTCTAAGAACATAATATGGAGCTCCACACGTATTCCTTCACTGTCAGCTCACATTCAGTGGAGATCATATGTGTCCCCTCAAGATCTATATTCATTTATTCAACCTTAATTGAATAAATTAATTATATATATTAAAACACAAATATGAAAGTTGTACGAACACACCTGCATAACCGGTATCTGCCCCATGGCGTGAGGCGCCTGCACCAGCGCAGAAGTGGTGATGCCCTTCGCTGTGAGCACGTCCGCCGACGGCACGCGAAGATCCAGTTTCTTCAGCACTTTTTCCACTTTGTTACCTTTGCCGAGTTCAGTTACCTTATTCCGTTCGAACACCCTGCCGTTGTTTATAACCTGGTACGGATTTATGAATTTATTATTAGATTTCTAGCAGTTAGCTCTTACATTTATTTCAGTACATATTGACATTGATTTGTTTAAAAAGCGATGAGACGAGCAGGACGTTCACCTAGCTATAAGTGACGTTCCTACTCAGAACAATGTGGCGCCATTTAGGGTTAATATACCCTTTATCACACTACTTGTTGCCAATAGACAGATGTTGAACTCGTTATCCTGACATATTTAGTAATATTTGTACACTACTATTAGACTGCAGAGAGAAAAGGGTGCTGCGCTGCGGTGATATATCAACCTAGACGTCATTGACAACAAAAAACAACATTATAAATATACCTTTATATTGTTATCGTTGAGTATAGTGACGAGGTCCCTGACGAAGCTGTTGTTAGGGTAGAGCTTCTGGTGCTTGCAGTGTATGTCTGCTTCCAGATGATCCTCCGTATTGTTCGTGAGGTTACGGACCAAGGTCAAAATGAATTTGTTCTTGATCACCTTTTTCTTGTTCTTCTTCTTGGACTTGCCGTGTCGTTTAGCCTTGTGAACTTTGCGCGATTCTTTGACATCATTGTCCGTTTCGTATGAGAGAAGAGAACGGGATTTCCGTCTGTGTAAACAAATGGTTTTGTTATTAATTCTTCGGGGCGGAAATGATTCTTTAGAATGGTATTGGCAAGTGGAGCGTGGAACACGCACTTGTTCAGTGAATCGAAAACCAGGTGAAGGTAATAAGAATCTTTGAATATAGGCGGCATCTGAACGACCAAAAAAACCGATTGGAGAAACGAATGTTCAGTAGTGAACGGCAACATGCTGATATGATGATTTATGATTGGTAGGAGAAATATTAAGATTTTTCTAACTCTTTGTTCGTCAAACCATTCAGGTACAGTCTGCTAATGTATGCAATAAATGTCGCAAAAAAATCTTGGAGCGGTTCGGTGATGAAATAAAATAGACAACAGTTCCTTACCGCTGTCCGCGTAGCCGTTGCAATATTAACTCTTGTTCGCTGGGTTGAATATCATCTGGAATATATACAATTATATAAATAACATTATAGTGATTATAATGTAAAATTTAAAAACTTATTACTTCAGTGATATATTAACACCAGAGGTCTGTTACTTAAAACCTCACCGAGTGACCAATTTAATAATTACATGAAACCCATTTTAGTTCCAAAAATAAAATAGAGTGCATTTAATACACTGCCTCTGACCACGAGGTTAAGAAAGGAGGAAGAAATTACTTCTTTGAAAATTTTAGTAAGGGAAGACATCTACTCACAGGAATTTCTAAATTCGTTTTCCTCGGTGAAGTCGATAATCCAACGCTGCGCTGGCGCATCGTTGTGGCATGTGCGCGCCATCACGTCCGTGCCTGGCTGTATGCTCGCCTCTAGACAGAGCATACTCTCCATGTGCTGCAGCTGTTTGCTATCCAAATAGTGCCATTTCTAGAAAAATTAATTACACTGAATTTTCAGTCAGGAGTCATAAGTTTACCGCCTGTCTCGCTGTAGTGGTGTGGAAAGTCCCAAACTGTTAAGCTATTTAACTAAAGTTAAGTTGTCATTGTCAGGCCGTACTTACTTGGACAATAAAAATAGTAAAATAATGTTTTATGAATACCAATAACTAAAAATTCTAATACGATTAATCAGTTAAGATTTGATACAAATAATTTACCTGGCCACGATCCTTCTCATGGCATGTCACCATTAAAACGCGACGGCCTTCCTCCTCGGTGTCCCTGGGAACGTGCCTTGAATTGAAAAAAATTGTCACATACATATGAGTCTATATTGCCTTACTATAACAAAGTGAACTAAATTTAATGTATCATAAATTGTTTTTTTTTTATGATGATGAAGTAGGTGCCTTCAGCCACCATTATGGCCGTGAAGGCTTCATCGGTCCCTGCGCTTGCGAATCCGGACTCCGCAAACTGAGGTATCATAAAAGGTACAATCTTTATGTATGTGTGTGGAGGCGCCTCCCCCCAGACATACCGAAGACCTTATAAGAACGACTGGAAATAGGAAAACATTAAAAGCTGTGGACTGTTTGGTAGAAGGCTCACTTCCTGCATATAATCTTGTCGATTTGTCTTTTGCTTGCGGCGTGTAGGCAATAACGGAGCGCTATAAAAAGTACTATTGGGGAGCTAACTTCAGGAAACCGAAGACTCTTTTATACTCGTTCTACGGCAATCAGGCGTTATCGTAGTCCTGTTCTAAATAGCACGGAACTACAGAGCTGTTCTCGCATTATCACACTCTTTACCTGCTGTACTGCAACTCTGCGCACTTTTCCTCGTCTCTCAGTTCACCGTTAAGAGACAAGGACAGGTACTGCGTGGCTTGAAGCGTGTCGTGGCAGGGATACACGCCCAATGGCATAGCTTCCCCTTCTCTCTGCAGAGTGTCCAAGCAGAGACCAGTCTTTCGATTTTGGAATCTGGACGGAGAATGCAACAGTATAAATAAAGTGATAACCTTAAATACACCAACTCGCGCTTGTTGAGGATGGTGAATAAATTAACTTGATTCTTTCCTTCTGAGAGAAGGTGCAGAATTCCAGCAGTGTATACATTCAGATTGCTGATTTAAAAAAAATAAAATTCTAAAAATTACTAGTTTTACAATAAACATGAACGAGTGAGCAGTTGAGTAAGAAGATAGAAATAATGAGAATTATTTGATAACATGCAAGGTACAGTCACCTCCCAAATCCGTATACGTCGCGTACGGGCACGAACTTTTCTTTGTACACGTGGTCAAGGTACCATTGGAAACTCTTGCAGTGTAACTTCTCGCGTAGTATACGGCGGTGCGTTACGTCGCCGATTTTCTGGCTTTTCTGTAATATAATATACATTTCTTTAAAACATAATTGTACGTTAAAGCTAAACTAAAGTAAGATAGTACCATATGAAGCGTTTTCCAGCCGGGTTCTCATAGTTAACTTTATGGGAGGGTTATGAGTAGATGAAAAATTAAATATAAATAGGAAATATTACTGCTTTATACATAATAAGCGGATAATAAAGAAAATTGTTTGGCGAAACAACTAGAAATTATTGACGTAGTCAAGTTCTACTCGTTAAGTCTAAAGTTGAACAGCATGCGCTAGAGTTTACTTATATAGATATATAACGACTTAATCTTGGGCCGGTAGGAATAGGACTTAGGTAAGTTCTGCTTGTCGTAAAAGGCGACTAAGAGGGATTGATAGTGAGGGCCTCAATGCTCAATGAGCAAACCCGCGGGGGACCGCCGATACTACGTAGTCTCGTATTTGTTGAGCCAATTAGTTCATAGAAATGATTTTTTGTCTAAATACTTACACGTAAGTCTGGCCGATGTAAATAAAACAGCTCCGCGTAATCGTCCATCCACACTTCCGCCATGCGCGCTGTATTGATTCCTGTACGACAATAAACAATGAGTTGTCATAACTACCTCTGTAAAGTATTAAGTAAGCACTGGCTTTGTAACACTGAAGTTTTTATTCCAAGACCAATATTGCAGAGTTTGGGTGGTTGTAGAGTTTTTTCAAACCACTTTGCTAGGTACCATCTTTATTTTGTAAGTTAGTCATCATAAATGCATTGCTGTGTTCAACTGTCAAGATGTGAAAGTCAGAGTATTCTAGGCCTTTTCGCCACTATCTCCGCCCCATTGTCATTTAACAAATTATCAAAATAAGTTCAAGAGTTATCCTGTAACAGATAAAAAAAAATGCGATTGCATAATAAATGTGCATTTCCTGTCATTATTAGCCAAGAAGACTTTGTTTTGTTATTCCTCGACGACATTAGTTTACTGTACGATGTTAAACAAACAATCATTGTTAAACAATGAACATGTGTGTTAATTTTTTTATCGCCATCTCGTTAATGCATCACGTGAGCAACTTGCTGGTTATGAACAACTTGCGTAAGTACCGTGCGTGTCTGTGTGCGCCGGCAGTCCGTACGGATGGAAGCTGCGGAAGACGTGACCGACGCGAGAACACGGTATGGTCTCCAGCGTTCCACCACCTGCGACAAAGCATAGCGAACACAAAATTATTCACAATAGAATTCGATACCTCCTTATTATTCCAATCACAACCAAAGTAATAGTAGCCTTGTGATATATTTTCAGACAGCTTTCTTAGTGTTCCTATTGCTGGGACTCATTATGGCATGATAGTAGATAACTCGTATCAATGAAAGCTATTCTTCTTGAAAAATATCATGATCTTTTCCTTCACCGAAAATGAACCAGCGCCTTCTCGAAATGTAGAAAAAGTACGAGAGATTTAACACAGTCATCGGTTCTATTCGTGTTATACAAACAAAACCATTTTTGGTGGATAAAATCTAGTATAAGACAAGTTTTACATAAGATTCAAAAAAATAAATCGAAATTAAAAAGAAATATTTACGACCAACTTTTAAGTTAATAAAACTGTTTTATCAATTATATATAGAGGTTTGTACAATCGCCTGTGATTTGGATATAATAAAAATATTTATACATACACTGCCATATCCGGAAGGACATTTCAAGGTTTTCCCCGCCCCAGCCTGCCATCTGCTCGTCATAGGCTCCTAACTCCCAAAAATATGTTCTGTCCATAGCGAACAGTCCTCCAGCCATTGTCGGGGACCTGACGAATCCAACACATTGCATAGTTATTAAGTTATTATAAAGAGATGTCTGTGTATTGTTTAGGAACGATAAATTGGACTAGTGGTAGCTCTTTTGCGTGAGATGGTCTAGGTAAATACCACCGTAGATACTTTTACTGTACAAACTTTACCGTGTTCCAAATTGAAGGATGTTATAGAAAGTGAGATTACTGTCGTAATGAGACAACATTTTGTTTTAAGGCTGGCAATAAAATGATGCAGTGTCTATCATCGTAACCAGCGCTTTACTGTTATCGTCACACTGACCATCACTTGCATTTACCATTCTGTCTATTTCGTCACTTCGTGTTATAGAAAGAAAAGAAAATATAAAAGTAAATCTTAAAACTAATATTTTATTACCGGATTTATATTACTCACCATGTGGGTGCGATGTCAGAGCCGCGTCGTTTCTTCTCTCTCTCCGGCACCTCTATCCAAGTGAAGTGTCCTACAAACGTAAACCCTCCAACCTGTTAGATATTTAAAAACACGATCAATTAATTGTACTTAAAGAAATAGGTATTTATGAAAAAAAAATCATGCCAGAGCGTCCGTTATTTAAATAATAAATGGACAGCTTAAAACAAGGAAATGACTACCGGAAGCGAAGGTAGATCGTATAACTAAACCTTCGAGAAAAGAGTGAAAAGGCATACTATGAGATCTCTATAAGTTGTTATTATTACATTAGATTGAATTACAAAGAAGGCAATGGCATGCGTCGACCCAAAAAGATGACAAATGTTCATAATTTCAGCAGACCGGTCCATTTAAAGATTCTCTACTACATTCACCAGGTCATCAGTTTAACTGCAATCGTCCCACGCTGCGTTTATCGTGGGCTCTATTTATGGTCCTTCCTACCCCATTACTCGTGGACCACAGACAAGGATTCTTGAACTCAGTCTTCCTCTACTTATGAGATTATATTTATAAGAATAGTGCTACGTTACATGACATACATATGTTCATATGTGTTTCAGAGTCGTTATTTGTATGAGGCATTCATTTATCGTAGCTGAGATTGATAAAAAAAAAATACTATATTTGTATTAAAAATATCTAAGAACAAATCAAACTTTGGCGTAAAGCGATTTCGCGTGAAATTTCAATCAATTCGCTATTTCTGTATAAGCAAAGTGCATATTTACTGATAAGTGTGATCCAATTTCAAAATATTGCATAAAATCTGCTACACCCAACTACTAAAGTTAATAAAATTAATCGTAAAAAAAATGAGTAAGACAGCGCATAGCAAAAGTAATACCATAGAAAAATCTGTTAGTTGGCAACACTACACAACAAACTTTACATCGTATATACAGCTAAACATGATGATAAAGGTTTACATATAAATAATTAATGAAAATAAATAATTGATATTTTTTAGTTCAATGAGATAAGTTATTAAAGTTAAAATTAAGTTAAACTATATGTTATTTATTAACATCTTTATAGATGTATATATATAACTACGGTAAGATTGTGAAAAGATGTAATTTGTCGATATAAATGCACAGTATATAAAT
>DWHM01000131.1:0-11212 GCA_018247595.1 Losaria neptunus creber | reverse complement strand
GTATACCATCTTAACCAGCGCCATGTTATGGGCAGGCGTATCACTTACCATCAGGTGAACGCCTTGCCCGTCTCGTCGCCTAGTTGAATAAAAAAAAAATAACAATAACGACATCGCTGCGTTGCCTCTGCCAACATGAGAGCCATCCACGGCGTTATTGTTTTTTTTTTAATACGTTTCCCTGTAAAGTGGGACAGCGAATTTCACTATCCTTTGTTCTTTTCTTTTTTCCTTTTATATCGTTTTTCCCCGCTTTACCATATATATTTTCTTCATTCATAACATCCTCTATCATTGCTTCACAATATTCCATTAACATTTTTCTATTCTTACGCACATCTACCATACTTCCATCGTTATTATCGCCATAAATTTTGATGACTATCTTTTAATTAATTTTCCTGCTGTTTTCATTTTTTTTTTGCTATCACCCTTTATTCCTTTTGATCACTTCCCCGATAACCGCTCGCGGCGTTATTGTCACTTAACACTATATTACTGACAGTTCATAGTGATGAACTGTCAGTTAACAATTTTTTTTAGCCACTGCTATAAAAAAACTATCGTGCACAGGGTGACGTGGTAGAGTCGGATAGTCCAGAGCCGACGTCGCGCTGCACTTTGGAGGTGCGCGGCATGACGTGCGCGTCCTGCGTCGCCGCCATCGAGAAGCACTGCTCCAAGATCTACGGTAATTCTTTTTTAACGTGTCGCAACATGTACCATTGTACATGGTAATTATTAAACTAATATCTTGCTGTTCCAATGGTGGGTTTGTTACCCGATGTGCCGCTAGGTAGAAAGCACAAAGAGTAGTATATGCCCACAGTAGCTAGAACTTGTTAAGGTAACGACTTTTCATTTTGGATCCCAAGGCGTTCAGAGTAATGTGGTGCAGCGTACAATTTTGATTGTCTATATTTACTATCCCCCCACTGCTGGTGGAGGACAATCTCCAGCAGAGGACGTTTATCGGCTGATGAAGATATATTACTGTGGGCAGGCGTATTACTTACCATTAAGTCAACGTATTACTGGTCTCTTTGCTCCGTCTAATAAATTTGTTTAAGATATTTACAGAATGATAGTGTTGATCGGGTTGATTCGTAAAACCCAACTACTAACCAAATTCTACAACAGGTGGCTCCAGAGTCGAACTGGGGACTCCCATGTTATAAAGCAAGCTCTTAGCCAGATTTTAGAGCTTGGAGTCAAATGAAATTATATTAAACTTCAAATTTGCAGGCGTGAAATCAGTGCTGATAGCGCTGTTAGCTGCTAAGGCGGAGGTCCGCTACGAGCCACGGAAGGTGTCCGCGGTGGACATCGCCCAGTCCATCACCTCTCTAGGTTTCCCTTCAGATGTACTCAGCGACGGCGACGGCTGCGGCCAGCGGGAGCTCGTTTTGAATGTGAGAACCTACTACCTACTTATTCACGTTATTATATTTTGAGTAACAGACGAGTAGACGAATTAGATAAGTATCTAATAATGACATAGTCTTACGAATTGAGAAAAATTATTAATTAATAAAGAAACCTGGATAATAGGGGAGAGTTATGTTCAACAGTGGACAATAATAAACTGAAATAAAGATCATTGATGATTAACATACAACATATCAATGAGTATGGTTTCGTTATCTTCATATCCATATCACTAATATAACGAAGTTAAGGACAAACGTTAAGATTAACCTGCGTGTTTTTGTGAAAAGCAATTTTTTTTTGGTTTCTATAAATAAAACCTTTTATTTCACAGATAAAAGGCATGACTTGTGCGTCGTGCGTCAGCAAAATAGAGAAGACTGTACTTAAATTAAGCGGCATCGTATCCTGTGCCGTCGCGTTAACTACCTCAAAGTCAGTATACATGCAAACTGATCTATTCTACCTTTCATCATCATTAACAGCCTGCAAAAATCCACTGCTGGACACAAGCCTCTCCCGAGGAGCACTACTTATCCCGATCTTCGGCTACATGCATCCAGTTGTTGCCAGCCGCCTTGACTATCTGTATTCAATTACATTAATGATTTAGTTCTATGCTTTTAATTTTTTCGCATATATTAAAATTCAGATCTATGTTTACAAAAGTTTCAAGTAAATCATTTATTTTTATGTCAAATATAAATTAAATGTAACTATTCTTTGCAGAGGAAAAATTAAATACGACACAGAAATGATAGGCCCCAGAACGATATGCGACGCCATTAACAGCTTAGGATTCGAAGCCTCAGTGGCCAGCACCAACAGCCGGGGGGCGACCGACTATCTCGAACACAAGTACGTTGTCAATATCAATTACATTATAACTGTGCCTCAATTCACATGGATATGTCCACGAAAGCTTTCGTTCTTTGGAACATGTCATTTTCCTGTACCGGAAGCACGAGTTCAATGAGAATCGAACCCTCACCTCCGCCGTCATACGGAACTATCGCCAATTTATTCTACGCTTAATGACTTTCACAAATACTAGCTTTGGGTTCATGGGTTTATATATAAACAATTTCATCATTCATTCAACCATCACTGTTGTTTGCATCTGAATCTGAACGTAGCCCCCGCACCTTTTGTCCAGGGAGGAGATAAGGAAATGGCGCAACGCTTTCCTCGTGTCGCTGGTTTTCGGCGGGCCGTGCATGATCGCGATGACATACTTCATGGCGAGCATGCCCCATCACAGCGCGCGCGACATGTGCTGCGTGTTGCCAGGGCTCAGCCTCGAGAACCTCATCATGATGCTGCTCGCTACACCAGTACAGGTACATACCGAAATATTTTGTTTCATTTTTTTAAACAACAAAGCGACGGAAAACAAACTTTTAATAAGTTAAATAATTTATGATATATCTTCTTAATCGTGCACTTTTAGCAGTGTGGTAGTTTAGAAAACGTTATCTTTATAATTTTCATGGATATATAGAGGCAGCTCTTTCCCATTGCCTTCTTGCGCTAAATATTTAAAAATTTGTTTGAGGACGTATGTTCTCACTTCCGCTGTTCAGATACCATATACCGTTTTATACGCATACTTTATAAAATTGCAGTTTATCGGAGGATGGCATTTCTACAAGCAGGCCTACAAGGCTTTACGCCACGGCAATCCCAACATGGATGTCCTTATTTCGATGACAACAACTATTAGGTATGTTTGTTATCAATTTTTTTTATAATAGAATCATGAGACATGGCAGAATTTTAGGTTATAATTGATAATAAATAACGCTCTTAATGTTCTCACTGCTGAGACATGGGGTTTTATCCCGCAAATAAAGAGTTATAATTAATAAGCACCAACAAAACATCGCAGAGTTTAATTCTCATCACCTTCACATAACACGTGCTTCGCAATATCTCATTGCATTCAGGATGTGTTCACCTAATGATTTATGAGATCCCAGGTCAAAATAATATGGAGCTAGTTAGGAGACTGCAATACATAGTGCTCGGTACCTAGACTTGAGATGATATGTCTCCTTGCCCTATTAGTTTTAACAAGACATGCTGCAGAACTCTACGGAGCAGAATTCAGTTAATATTCGCACACATAACATTAATTGGTCAAACAGCAGGTCCTACATATGATAGGCATACTGTAACTAGATATACCGGAAGATCACGCTTTACGATCTTTAACCTCATGATCTCTTAAAATCATGAAGATCAAACTAAATATTAGCCCATCACTTAAAAAAAAGAAACACTTATTATTATTATTACAGTTACGGCTACTCCCTGGCGGTAGTGATTGCGTCCATGTCGCAAGAGAAAGACACGAGTCCTCTCACCTTCTTCGACACTCCGCCCATGCTACTGGTTTTCGTGTCTCTTGGAAGATGGCTCGAGAACATTGCCAAGGTGAGATACTTTTTTATTTACATAAAAATATTTATATTTCATTTATTAACTAATTCCTTTGACAGATATTGTTGTAAATTACGTAATGATAAACAGTGCTCATAATGTTCCCACTTCTGAGATTTGGTGGTTCTCTCACTTGGAGAGAGTCAATGATAATTATCCACCACACTGTCCAAATGTGGATTGATGGCAATTACAAGTCCAATGCAGCTGTTGTTTATAGAACACGACGGGTTTCTCTAGCAGAAGCTCATGCTCAGTGAGGATTGAACCCGCGTCTCTATTACATGTATGCCAATAAAATATTTAAGTAATAAATTAATAAGCAATATGCAAAAATTACAATTTTATTTAAAGGGTAAAACGTCAGAAGCACTATCCAAGTTGCTGTCCCTGAAAGCGACGGAGGCGGTGTTGGTGACCATTGATCGCGACGGCAATGAAGTGGCGGAAAAGAGCATCCCGGTCGATCTGGTCGAAAGGGGAGATATCCTTAAAGTTTGTACAAGTCCTCCTTTTCTCTTACTTCTAAAATCGTCTTCTTCCCATTATGTTCAATAATTATCTTTATAGAATGTAAATTACCAGTTAAAGCTTGGAATGGGCAATGGTAATCGTCCATATAAATATTTCAACGGTCCCGCGGCGAAAGGATATAAATCCTTTATAAAATAATATACATGTTTAGTCTATCTTTAGTTTTTTATTTTTAATTTACAGACGTTTATTTTATCAAAATATTTTTTTTTAAATATAGGTCGTCCCCGGCGCCAAAATCCCAGTTGATGGGAAGGTTATATCCGGTCAGAGCACCTGCGACGAGTCCCTCATAACCGGAGAATCTATGCCCGTGACAAAGAGTAAAGGTAATTTATTGATGTAAACATGGCCATGACTCAATTCCGATATGAAATCTGTTTATTACATTGTCACTGTTTTATTTTAATACAAAACTTATTTATTTTGGTGACAGACTCA
This sequence comes from Losaria neptunus creber, assembly GCA_018247595.1. Lineage (NCBI taxonomy): Eukaryota > Metazoa > Arthropoda > Insecta > Lepidoptera > Papilionidae > Losaria > Losaria neptunus. The sequence continues at coordinate 6,367 of DWHM01000131.1, read as the reverse complement.
CTGGTGATCGGCGGCAGCATCAATCAGCATGGGGCGTTATTAATGCGCGCAACTCACACAGGAGAGGCAAGCACTCTCGCGCAGATTGTGCGCCTTGTAGAGGACGCACAGGCGAGCAAGGCGCCCGTGCAGCGCCTCGCTGACACCATCGCCGGGTGAGTTTTTGGCTATGAGACGAAGAATACATTTTCATGGTGCTGTCAGTGCTAATGGTGAATAATGAGCCGTTAGTTAAGATCTTAATTACAAGCCATGGCATGTGTATGTTTGAAAATTCTCTGCAAGGTCTTTCTAGTTATTTGTTTTTACAGTTACTTCGTCCCCATGGTGGTGTTCCTGTCGATATTGACGCTGATATGCTGGACTATAAGCGGAGCACTGAATTTAGAAAGAATAAAAGCTATCACGCCCGTTAGTATGCCGACTTTTATTATTACTTTTTATTAGGAATTAAAAAAAAATTGTCCGTTTCTAGTTTGTAAAGAAAAAACATATTTTGTCTTTATCTTTGCCGATCCCATTTCAGTTTAAGTAGCCAAGAAATAAAAGAAATGAAAATTTATCATAAATTCAAAAAGACTAGAAAATATAACACTGATAAGATTGTTGATAAACGATCATTACATGTAAAACATAATATATTAGTTTATATTTCATTGTTACAAATGACATTGCTAATACACAAAGAGAACTTGAGGAACCAATGATGCAGTGTCATGGACTCAATGCAGCCCCATATTGACCAGCTGGTTTCTATTAAATCTTCCCTGTTGCATATTTGGATATTTATTACCACCTACTTTTGTAATTACTTTTCCACATGCTTCCCTTTAGGAGATCTACCGTGACGGTACCAAGTGGGAGCTGATCGTACAGACCGCATTCCACTTCGCGCTGAGCGTGCTGGCAATAGCGTGCCCATGCGCGCTTGGCCTGGCCACACCCACCGCAGTCATGGTAGCCACTGGAGTGGGTGCCAAGCTCGGTCTGCTCATAAAAGGCGCGGAACCTTTAGAAAATGCACACAAGGTGATTAAAATGCTATTAACACTGGTTAATTATCGACTAAGATATTAATAAGTGAAACTGAGGTTAGAGAGATAATTATCTTTGTATTGCCGTATGTTCAGCAATGGAAGCAGATATGATGATGATATTTTTTTTTATTAAATAATATATTGATGATGTAGGTGAAGACGGTGATATTCGACAAGACCGGCACGATAACGCGCGGGCGCACGAGCGTTGCGAAAGTGTCGCTGTTGACTGGCGAGCCCAGCAGTTTGCCCGACGTATTGTCCTGCCTGCACACCGCTGAGCTCAACTCCGAGCACCCGGTCGCATCAGGTAACACCCACATTCTTCTAATCACATATTTCCAGCGAAGTATCTACAGGAAACCATGTATAATAGATAAAAGAGACAACAAAATATTCATTTTGTTTTAATATTACTATGTTTTCTGCGCTATGCAGCAATAGTGAGGTGGTGCGCGTCGGCTCTGGGCTCGACGCGGGCAGCCACGTGCAGCGGGTTTGCAGCAGTCCCCGGCTGCGGGCTGCGCGCGCGCATCAGACTCCGTCCCGGCGCACAACCTGCGCCGCAGTTGCGCGACGCGATCAATGCGGCCAAGTATGTCAATTCCCCTTTCGAATTAACATATTTTACTAACACTGTACTTAATTATAATTCTGTAGCTATATGTATATATTCTCTGATGATGATAGCGCTGACCCATCTTATGTGACGTATACAGCTCATCTGATACTGAGCACGCGGACTACGGGACCACGGCCTATTAAAGCTATATATACTATTTAATGTATGCATCAGCTGCTACCCTTGCACCTACATACTATACCTCTTACCTGCCTGGGTTGACTGGCAGAGAATTCTATTAGAGTTTTTATTTGTTTTTTCATTAACTCCACCCTTTGTACCCTGATAGTGTCCCGGAAGAATAAATAAATATTTTATTTTGGGTTTATTTTACGGAACTAGAACTGCGAGGTATCTCTTCAAATTTTCCATATTATTTTTTTTATGAATTTCTAAAATGAGGAAAGAGTAATAAATTACATCATTTTTAACCTCTGACTAATAATAAAAAAGGATATTTCTGTAAGCAAGACTTTCATTAAACTCTGTGTATCTTGTCATCAAATAACTTCAAGGCATTTAAACTTTTACATCATTCAACTAATTTTCATGTCGATAATCAAGATCAAGTATTGGCTTAATGTATTTAGAAGTTTAGCTATAATAAAATTAAGATTGTAGGCCAACAAATCAATTTTTTTTCATGTAAATGTCTTTTGTACCACCAGGGCGGGCGATACGCTGCTAGTAGCTGGCGTGCCCGTGGAGCTGGTGGCGGGAGCGGGCGACGCGGCGCTAAGTTCGGCGCAAGCAGCCGCTCGCCTGCACGCGCTAATAGTGCCTCCGGCCGACCAGCAGGCAAGTACTTACACCCATCTACAAATCAATCCTGGATTTTATCCACTGTAGTAATATTAGCGCTATTACAAAAATTGTATTTTTATTAATGACAATATTATTCTATCTCCTGTTAACCATTCTACCTGACTATATACATAGCCTGTTGTTTACAACAGTCCAATCGGCGTCCCTAGATCCGCTAAGTCGCACCTTAAACTATAAAAGCACACTCAGAAGTGTTCCTTTTACCTCTTCTTTTTTCATTCCCGCCAATTCTCTTTAATTCATCAACCGATAGACGTCCACTGTTGGACGTTGTTGGTTCAATCACGCTGGCCCAATGCGGGTTGGTGGGGATGCGAAGGAATCCCCTTAATATAAAAATTTTATATTCTTATTAGCACTTTATTGTTTATCAAGTGTCTGTTCATCACCCAGCGGTGACCCGGCTTTACTCCATTCATCTTTTGATACAAACATCTATTGACGTATTCATATGTATTTAGGAGGCGGAGCAGGTGGTGCTGATCGGCAACCGCGAGTGGATGTCCCGCAACGGCGTGCCCGTGCCGGCACGCGTCCAGGAGCAGCTGCGACTCGACGAGATGCTGGGGCGCACGGCGGTGCTCGCTGCCATAAACGGTGATATATGTTTTCTTTCACTCAGAAGTATCATAAATTATTTTCTAATTACCAGATCGGAGCGAGGAATGTTTTAATCAAACAAAGCGACGAGACGAGCAGGATGTTTACATACAGACTAATAATACATCTACCGATAACAATGAAGGGCTTGTTAACATAATGTATACTGCACTCGATTTTGCTGATTGTCTTGAGGTTTAAGATGTTATGTTTCATTACCCCAGGAATTTTATTAGCTTGCCCTGTCGCTGACAGATCCGGGGCATCCCATTCATAACGGCTGATGGCTTTCTCGGTAGGTTTAGTGGGTAGGGGCCGCTCAGGCCGAGTCCCACACAATCCGTCGGGCCCACCCAGGGCACCGGCGAATGGTCCGTAAAAGGATTCCCAAGCGATAAAAAAAAGGAATTTTATTAGCTACCACACACTTCAAACTGGAAGTCAGAGATGTTTACTTACAAATTTTTGGAGGTAGCAATAAGCGCTGAGGTGAAACCGAAGTAGACGGATTCATCATCAACAACCAGTAAATAAAAATCAATGTTGTCTCAGCTATTTGGTATTTTAGTAAAAAGAACCTAAAGAAATAGCATAGTGAATCGGTAAAAAAAAAGAAAAAAGTTGAGTCAATTTTCATTAATAAAGGTATTTTCGCCCTATATAGAACAACTAGTGTGCACTATCGGTGTGGCGGATGAGGTGAAGCCAGAGGCACACCTCGCCGTCTACTGGCTGAAGCGGATGGGTCTGCAGGTGTGCCTTCTGACAGGCGACAACAGAAAGACTGCGCTGGCAATAGCGAGACAGGTGAGTAAATTATTATAATATTAAGAAAGATAAATTTCTTTTGGTCTGCTGTTGTGGAGAGGTGTCTTCCTTTAAGATTGGTGGAGATGCATTTGGCCAGCGTGGTAGATAAATGACCTTTAAGGAGAAAGGTCGAGTGTCTCTTTTCTCATAGTAATATATGTGTATACTTTGTACATTCTTTTATCTTCCTATTTTTTTTTATTTAAAGCCAATATCCGTGAAGTATTACTCTTGTACATAGTATGTTGTGTACAAGTTTTATTATTATGATCTATTTATTTAATTTGTTGTTATGTAAAGGTGGGAATCAATAAAGTGTACGCGGAGGTGCTGCCCTCACATAAAGTTGCCAAAATACAGAAACTACAAGAGCAAGGGCAGAAAGTTGCTATGGTAAGTGACAACTGGAGTTTAAATTACTTTATAATAATTTTTGTTTATATTTTTGGCAATGGTCGTTCAACTTTCAAAAAGTTAATTATTTTTATAAATTACATTTTTATTATGTTAATTTCTGTTATGCGACATCAATACTGGTGGTAGGTCTCTGTTGCCGGAAACCGTCTAAGTAGGTATCACCGAAGCTCCTATTTCTACCGCCATATAGTAATGTGCAAACATTACTGTGTACCGGTTTGAAGGGTGCTGTGTGCCAGTAAAATTACTGAGGTAACGAATCTTAACACCTTTTGTCCTAAGGCGACTAGCGCAACGTGGTGCTGTGTACCATCTTAACCAGCGCCATTTTGGGGGCAGGCGTATCACTTACCATTAGGTAAACGCCTTGCTCGTCTCGTCGCCTCGACGAATAAAAAAAAATAGGTATTACTGTTGTAGCTAAACCGGTCTCCGACGAGAAAAATCTTCCATTAGTAATATTAATAGTGTAAAAGAGCGAGCTAACACTGTAAAAATATTTTTGGTGTAATACTTGTAACAGATAATGAAATTAAGATTTCCTGTTTTGTTGAAGGTCGGTGATGGCGTGAACGACTCGCCGGCGCTTGCGCAGGCTGATGTCGGCATCGCGATCGCCAGCGGCACCGACGTGGCCGTGGAAGCTGCGGACCTTGTGCTTATGCGAGTGAGTTCGAACGGGATCTTTATCGCTCCTGGACAGCTGCTGACCTTGGCAGTTCATAGCAATGTTTCTATATATCTTATGATACAGGTCTTGAGGCATCAGAATTTTTGGTGAAGTGAACTTATCTTCTGGGAATGATGCGTGGTGGTTTTAACGTTATGCCAAGGCGTGGTGTTCCTTACTTTCGTACACTATCGTCATGGTCGTTTTTGTGGTTTACTCTAACATCTCACGTTACCATATTTCCAGAATGACCTGCTTGATGTGGTGGCGTGCCTGGAGCTGTCACGCAGCACGGTGCGCCGCATCCGGCTCAACTTCGTGTTCGCGTCGGTCTACAATCTGCTGGGCATACCGCTCGCCAGCGGTGCCTTCGCTCTTTACGGCCTCCAGCTGCAGGTGATTACTTTTGTCCTTTCACCTAGTTTTATGATTATTCCTATCATCCTGTTAGAGTTATCGCTTTATTGATAATCGATTTTTTTTTAATTTCGTCTTTTAAGAGGACGAAGTTACTTTTAACATGTGCTCATTTGTTACTTCATAGAAAACTTGAAAAATCTATATTTTTTTCTTGCAGCCATGGATGGCATCGGCAGCGATGGCTATGAGCTCCGTTTCAGTCGTATGCTCTAGTCTACTTCTCAAGACGTGAGAATATTTTCAACTTTTTTTAGCGAGTCTAATGTTTTTATTACGCAAATGTCATTATTGGAAATAAGAATTGATTATCATCAGCAGCCTGCAGCAGTCCACTGCTGGGCATTGGCCTTTCCTAAGGAACGCCACGCCAGTGAAGAATTACAATATATAAATTATAAAAGATCTAAACGTCCACTTGCCGATGCTTACTCATAACAACAAGGCGATTGTTTGGATGTTCACACAACTAATCTTTGATCTCAGGGCTTTGAGATTTTCATTCTCATTGGCCTAGTAATTCTTTAGTAAGATCGTCCTTCCTATCGAAACGTGGTAACACTACATTATTGACATTGATGTAATCTCCATTGTGGACTGTAACCTGAATGCATTCCATTCACAAGTTCAAAAAACATTTGAAATCCCATCTATTACCAAAACAATGAACCCTCTCCTAACACTTCGTCAACACTCAAATTTAATCTCACTCTCTGCCTTTCATACTATATACTTTAAATTTATATTTTCTTCACTACGCGTACTTTGAATAACCATGAAGGTCTTTCTGCGTGTTTGCTGCACGAATAATACTTTACAAGCGCTGGCGATGGTTGAAAAACAGTGCTTCGCCTGCAGCAGGTAGAAGATACGCTGAACCATAGCCATTTGCACCATTGCAGCGCACATACACCCGTGCCTAAACTGTGCACGGAAGTATAATTTTGTGTTCTGATTTGTGTTTGTTAT
>DWHM01000130.1:0-11214 GCA_018247595.1 Losaria neptunus creber | reverse complement strand
CTATGTATCAGAGGTGTTATATACATGATGAAGATGAATATAATATAAATGTTATCTGTAAACAATTCTGTTATAAACGTTTATCGCTTCAATCATATATCTGACTGATCTAGTTAAAACTTTCATTTATTCTTAATACTCAATACATGTTAACAAGATCTCTGGAGCTAGTCGGAATCAGAATTGAGTTCTTTCGAAATGGTCCCAGGTCATTGGTAAAGTTCTGAAGCAGTCATATTTCTATAAGACCCAGCATTATGTGTGTATGTTTCACTAGTGTAGGCGGCGCGCGGTCGCCGCACCACTTCATGGCTCTATAAAATTTCGCGATCAAAATCCCACACGGAGTAGTTCTAATACTGTAGTAAATTTTTTAATATCATTGCGCTTTTACCAATAAACTAGTCGCTAGTTAGTAATAAACTAGGTAAAATTTAAAAATAAAGTTTAATCGCCACATAAAGGACAAGCCTGTTATTCTTCGGAGATGGCAACAGTTTCATTGTTCCCATTAAGCTGACATAACATCGCGACCGCACAGAACATTATAATAATTGAAACTGCACATGACGGGTTTCTTTTTATTGACTCAGAGCCTGGTTGTTAATTGAAAAAAAAACAGGCTTCGATAGCGTCGTTAGGTCATCTAGCATAGGTGACTATACAATACCTATATACTGACAGCGAAGGCTGGAAATCGATTGTGGACTAATGTTCAGCTGCGGACAATAATAGGCTGAAATGATGATGATAATGTTGATACGTATTGCTGGAAGGCCACTAACAAGGTGGTCCGTCGATCTGGTGAAGGTAGTGAGCATCCGATCTCCATTCCGATGCAGACCGAGCAGGACTGATCGGAATGGAGATCTTTAGGGGAGGGTTACGTCTAGCTGTGGACGTTTATCGGCTTACAATGATGACGACAAGTGAAGACATTTTGATCACTGTTACATCATAAAGATTAAAGGTTTATTTTAGTATTAATTACATGTAATGTTCCGTAAAGAAGCAGCGACAGCGTGCCGTGACAGTGTTGCCTCATCATCTTAAATTTAAGTACAATGAGCTATAAAAATGCAATAAAGGGCCACGGCGCCGCCCCGTGACGTAGTAAACTGTTTACACAACAACACTTAAGCGTTATTAACGTTATAAAATTACTTAATTGCTTAGACAAAGGCCCGTAGCGACATATTTTCTCTCAAAAAGCAATAAAGCGAATATTTTAAAAACTACCTGCCTAGTACATTAGTTAATAACTTACTTTGTAACTAAAGGTCACTGGTTCTATTCTCGCAACACGCGAAGTTAACTTGGTAGGAAGGTTTTTATCAACCCCTCTGAATAGCCTTCGTTATCATATTGTAAATTTTGTAGGTTATTTCACTGATAAAAAGTTAACTTGTTACTTATAATATTAAGATAAATTCAAAATAAACTTTGTACAAGAAGCGAGATTTTATGAAATAACGTAAAAAAGGTAAAAGGGATCATATTATCTTAAAGACAGACCGTTGTGGTCTAGTTCAGTTGAAGATGGACAAATATGCGAAAATCTGGAGCAGACCATTATCTCTCTATACAATATACTGATATTAAAAAGCTTTTACCAAAAAAATTTAAAGGTTTTCAGTGCTATTTACTATATTTAGTAAGAAAGAATGTTGAAATAGTAAACTGAAAGAAGTAATCTCATAGTTAGTCGTGGTGTGGTCAGTCGGTGCAAGTGTCCTGCGATATCTCCTTTATCACCACCTGGTTAACTTCCTGCTTCTATCATCGCTTCATTAGTTGAAAGGAAATAGCACTACATTACAGCTTATAACCAAGGAGATTGTTAATCTAGCCTTGAGTACGGAACCCAGTGCCAAAGTGCTATTCTGGTCCAACCATAAAATCAAACATCGATTCTAGGAACTGATCGGTTCGTCGCGAGCAGCGGCAGTACGCGAGTTCCTCCACGTATCATCCAGAGATTATATTTCATTGAATATTTATTAAGGCCGGCACTCGAACCCGGGGCCGTGCCTAGTCGTAAATAATTCACGGCTCCATTTAAATCCGTATGTATTTGTCGATTGTAAATTACGCGGTATTTATTGCTTTTAAATCGGATATTAAGTGTTTGGAGACGTTATACGCGCCCGCGCGCTGCCGAGGGCTGCCGACTGAACATATTATTAAATTACTATTAACTGCAACATGATCAGAACGAACAAACTATTTATTATTCAATAAATAATAATCAGGGGTATAAGGGGTCCAACACAACAATTAACGGAACCCAAGCCAAACTCATCTGCTCGCGGTGCACCCTGCTAATCAACAATCGAAGCTCTGGCTCTCCACCATCCCGCATTGGAGCTTTGTGGTGGGAGATAGCCCAAATTCCCCCCACCATTGGGGGAAGTCAATGTCCATAGTTGACGTCTATCGGCTAATAACGATGATGAAATAATAAACTTATGTGTAAGCCCCATTGTCTTAAGAAAATCACAAAGCAAAATATTCAATTATTGATGTTTTATTCAACAACTCAATCGACTGACTTCGCGACATTACCTCATTGATTTAATTTGAATATACGAAGCGGTGGGACGTGCAAAACGTCCACTGTACCTGATCCTCATTAAATTCAATTTAAAACATCTGTTATTAGCTTGAATTTAAAGAATTTCGTGTATATACACAGATGTAGGTGTGAGTGAATAGCCGCAGCCCCGCCGCGGCGGATTATTCCGGCCTCGCGCTGCCCAGCAGTTAAATTGTGAAAGCGGATACTTACGGCGCGTTGCTGGATATAGAAATAAGTTATAACATTACCACACGCGCCACAAAACCATATCATTAATAAACTTAAAGTTATAGCGCCCACCTACGATTATAACATACTGTGCACTAGCCCAGTCCCGCGGCGACGCACTGGATACTTATACAATTCCATGCCTAAGTTAAGCTGAAAGTAAGGAATAGTGTACTAATTCAGACATTTTAGATTACATTTAATCAAACTGTCATATTGACTACCTCGCAGCTGATGATGAAGATAAAAGGCAAAAGATATGTTGTGAAGGAACCTGATTACTTTTGAAGTCATACAAAAATGTTGAGATATAGAGAGCGACGGCAGGAAAAAGTCATACAAATACTCTAGTATTCTATTTTTACGATAACCAAATTTGGTTTATTTTGGTAAAAGTTTTTATTATTTTTTTATATAGTAAATAAAAATATGAAACTAAATATTTGGTTCAGCATACTCGACACCATTCGCAGTACCGGTGACATTTTTGTATCAACCGAAGCGAATTTTAATGAATTTCCTGAAAATATTCGTTTGAAAATATTTAAATATAATATTTTTAAGCGATCTCTCCTACAGTGCTACTGGAATTATTAAAATAGAATTAAAAAAACAAATTTAAAATATCGTACAATTGCAGTTTGATTTCGATTTTACTTAAATTCTATCAGTTGTTAAGAGAGAAGCTGTGAATGGTGAGATGTGTACACAGTAATGTCGATAAAGCAGTAAACCGATATATGGTGATAGCTAACCAGGTGGATTCCAGAAAGTTCCCTCTATCATTATTACACCACTTCTCAACATTCTTCTGTCTTTTAAGCAGTTCAGTTTACTGCTTTAGCTACCGCCGCAGCTCCTATTCCTACCGCCAAATAGTAATGTGCAAACATTACTGTGTTTATTGAAGGGTGCTGTATGATAGATTACTGGGGTGATGAGATTTAACTACTTACGTCTAAAGGCGACGAGCGCAATGTGGTGCTGTGTATACCATCTCAATTAGCGCCGCATATCGTTTACCATCAGGTGAACGCCTTGCTCGTCTCGTCGAATAAAAAAAAAGTTCGATTTGCTAGACAAGTTATTATATTAATCATTTTATAACCATAATATTGACTAACAAAATAATTAAGTTAAAGACGATGTCTGCCTGTGCGGTGAACGAACCCCCTCCTCCGCCTGTTTGCATGCCCGCGAGCTCGCCACCGCGTCACCAGCTCGCACCATCTGATCAAACACACGCAGTATAACACGGTGCTTAAAGCCAACATTCAGCTATCGTAACCCGGCAATTCACACACGAGTTCTACCATCATAAAATGCTCACACCAAATCTCTTCATAACTGCTGATCTGTGCTGAAAGATGGTCCAAATCCCCCCTATTTTTTTTATTCGATCCCCCTTCGTGTTGGGTAAGGGTCCTTGTTTATTTATGCACTCTTTTCTTTTCCTTACTCTCTCTTCTTTCATTATACATTTTTTTCTCTATCATCCATCTGTTTACTGCGTTTCCTTATCACATTTCTTTTCTTATCTCTTCCTCCAAGCATCGCATTTATATTTTTAAAAATCTCTCCATTATTAGTTTTGATTAATTACATCCCCTCGCTATTGCGTGAGGCCTGTGTGCAGTGGCCGTCTATCAGCTGATGAGAGATCAATGGATGATTTAAAAAAAAAACGTAATATTTCTAGAGGCAGGTAAATAAGATGTGGGGAAAAAACTTAAACTGGTAAAAATTTAAGAAGTGGTACAACCGCTTGCGTGGCTATACACCGCGCCGCGGCAGCTTCACGCCAGTTACCCACGCGTGGGCCCCCAGCACGGGGAGCGTGCGTGCGTGCATGCGTGCATGCATGCGACTAACTGCACATTCAGTGCGCTCGCTTTAATTAGCCAACAGCTCAGCCCAAGTGTGAACGTTATTTATTTTTTTTTTTAATTGGCACACCTCCGGCGACAAGTGCTCATGATGCAGAGCAACACGTTTGCGCCAAATCAATACCGCGTTGTGATGCTTACACAATATTTTAGTGCACGCATAAGCATTTAGGTTGCAGTAAAAAAAAAATTGTACTCTTAGAAGATTAGATTAGTGGAATGTGGGCGTCAAATCTGAACACCAACGTACTGGTGTTAGGTCTTTGTTACCGGAGACCGTCTAGGTAGGCCAAATAGTAATGTGCATAAATTACTGTGTTCCGGTTTGAAGAGTATGCTAGTGAAATTACTGGGGTAACGAGACTTGATACCTTACGTCTCAAGACGATGAACGTAATGGTGCTGTGTATATCATCTTAACCAGCGCCATGTTATGGACTACCGTATCAGTTACCATCAGGTGAAAGCTTTGGTGGTGTCGTCGCTTTGTAGTATAAAAAAAAATCAAACTTCACTTTGATAAGAATGACTGAGGGATGTGCACGCATCCGATTTAGCATATTCGTGTAGGTAGTAAGTGCTGCAGTCATGCTTAGTCCAGCTGTCTCCAAAATACCAATCATCGGAGATGTATATGATGATTTACCGAAATGTTATTTTCCTTTTTATAAACGTTCCGTGGTCATAGTTTGGGTAAGAGCTTTATTTTCCAATACTCTTTCTCTATTTTTTTCATTCTATTTCTTCCCTAACTCTTTGTACATACATTCATCACATGCTCTTCCACTCTCTTTTCATTTCTTGTCATCTCCCATGCATCGCCCCTCGCACGTTCCTCGCCGCAGTTCTAACTCATTACATTTTGTTACTTTATTCTCCTTTTCTGTCTTTTACTCAATATATCCTTAACTCGATTCTTTTCTTTTTACATCCTTTTTAATTTTCTTTTCTTTTAAATTGCTTCCTCTCACATAATTTTTCTTTTCCATTCATTTTATTATCATGTTTGATAACTTTGGTTTTATTTTGTTTATTACCTCCTCCACAATTTCTCCACAATATTTCATGAAGATGCGGTAAATATGTTAACATAACATATCAGCGCGAACCTACACGGGCGCGCATGGGAATCTGCGAGGAGTGACTCCGGTGCTCCGGCCCATGCTAATCAGCCCTCAATCGGGGAACACAACAAATACACATTCAGCGCACGTACCGGCCCGTTAATAAATTAAACTACAAGGATAAAATGTCTGATACGGCGGCGTGCAACTCCTCGCGCCCGCCCACCACACCAGATCAGACTTTAAGCCCGCTGGCATAGGACATAAAGTCGCCGGGCGGTTTGTTTGAAACGGATTCAGAAGTGGCAGGTAACAGAAACCAATGCAGGACTGGCAACGCATGAATTATGCATTACATCTATCATATTGGCCGCTGCGGGCCGGTGAGGGCCGGTGAGGGCCGGCGGTGGGCCCGATGGCGGTGTTCAGACAGGGCGTGTCGATTTAAGGCGTTTGTTTTATTAACAAACGAGTAATCATTTCCACCGGATTCTATTAAACCGATCCATAAATCAAAATCAGACGCGTTTTAATATGAAATCAGCTGGAAGTGGTGCTTACGGGCTAATGGACGGCGACTATAAATTTACTGAAGCTGAGCAGAGGTACATTAATAGATTTCAAAAGCGTTTCGTTAGATATTGTACCGTTATTAACATTTCAGTTGTTTATGGTTCCATAGAATTGTCTCTGGATAGTTTAAAGCACCAATCAAACGTGTTATTAGTTTTAAATATTAATATTAATGTAGTAACTCAAAATAACTACGACTAGATATTACTAATAAACACCATCGAAAACCTGGAGTACTTGTCGCTGATTCAAATACGATAAAAAGCAATTATTATGATGATACATACGGACATGATTTTTATAAAGCTTATTACTCATTAATCTAACATGAGGAGGACCACCAGCACATAGTTCGTTAAGGAAACTTGTGAACTTGCACAGGTCGTTCCTTCCATTGCAATTATTTCAATAACTCTATCAGTATTCCCGCCGCGGGGCGCAGTTCCTCGAGCTTCGGCAGCAGGCTCGTCACTTAGCAGACAACAATCAATGCAACACAACTTTCCCCTCATCGTCAGTCTGTGGGAACAGCTATTTATGAATAGAAGTGATTCCGTTTAGAATTGCACGCGAATTATTTGTATCGGATGTGGCAGCATGGGGTATTATGCAAATCGCTCGCCGTCGACGTGAGCCGCATGCCAACGGGTCCGCGAGTGACGTGGCCACTGTCATTACATCCATGTCTTCCGTCGAGCTTACTGATTGATCGTTGAATAATTTATGTTAAGTAGTTTCTGGAATACGCGATCTTTTATTTAAAAATCATGGATTAATGCTCAGCTACATTACCCATACAAAATTTATATGCAAAAGTTTAACTGCGCACCCGTTCATTTCGACTATAACTTTCGTACTCAAAAATTGTAAAAACTACTACATTTTGGTTTTAGGGTTGTAGCGATGTAAATTATTAATTAACTGTTACACATTCGTCGCTGAGCAGTAGTTACGATATATTACTTGATACCGATACGAAAAACGATGTTAGTAATGAAATTACTTCAGTATCCAGACAATCCGCTTCAAGTGTCAGGTTATACTGTGTAAACATCCTAACTAACCTCTCGTAGTTGTTGATCACATGAGAACATCGAGTAGACTCGCCAGTTTAAACATACATAAAACAAAGCCACACGTTAAATGAAAATCCGCCACCAGATAGCTACACTCCCAGGAGCAGGAGCAACATTAGGTTAGGTTTAGGTTAATAGGCCGTGGGCCCCGTAGTCCTCATACCCAGCATCAGATGAGCTGTATACGTTGTAAAAGACCAGTGCTATCATCATCACAGAATAAAAAAACATGAGAACACCTTGTTACACTCGCCACTGTTGTAAATCAGTCATAGTAAACTATCGCAAATAATCAATTGTGATCGATTATATCTTTCTAAAACATTATTGGTATAATGATAAAAAAAACTGCTAAATGAAACAGTTAAGTAACTCGTTTGAACTTTAATAAATATCGTGACTTTCATTTAGTTTTTGTTTGATTGAAAAACTAATGTGTGTTTTTGCTCAGTTTTTGCAAGTGCTAACAAGACGGCGGGCAAAAACTTTGACACGGCGTCGAATATTATTAATGATACTCACATCGAAATAATGTTTATATACACCCACACAAAAAGGTTAAAATAAAACAATACAGTGATACTGAGAAGTGCAGGTCGAGTCAATGTGATATGCAACATAAGAGAGCAACATTAATTTATAATATCTATTAAGCAAACATATTTATAGCCGATGATCCAGCTCACTTTATAAAAGACAAGGCAAAGAGACAAAGCATATGTTAATCCGGTAATTACTGGAGCATACATCATTATAATCGGGATTGTCCCGGTGTAATAATATAGAATGGGATAATATTCACGTTTAATCTCTCTTCAAACTAGAACACAGTATTGTTGGCAAAATACCACTTGGCAGAGACAGGCGATATTTAGGAAGACTTTTTTTATGAGGAGTAGAGAAGATATTTCAAACAGACCATCTCGAATATAGACAAAGGAATTTCTAACGGCCAAAATCCTGTCGGTTTATATAATCCTTAAGACAGGTCTTCGGGTCGTCCTAAGTGGCCCTCCTACATGGGTGCCGCTTAACACTGAGCTTTAACAAGCCCCTGGTAAAGACCTATGACGTTTATAACCAAACTCGCTGTACGGAATAATCCATCCCTGCAATTTTTTATTCTTCTACCATACTTCTAATGTCAATAGCACGGTACTGCGGGCTGCGGCTGAAGAGGCAGGTCTCATGCTGTATTCGAGACCATAATCTAACTCATTACATGCAAAATCTTTGAACTATTACAAAGTATGAGAGCGCCCTCCTCCGCATCAAACAACACGCACGGGCGCGCCGCCGCGCCGCCGCTGCGACAACAAACGCGATGGGATCCCGCATTCGTGCGATTCCGACATTCATTGCCGTCGCGGGATACCGGAGCAGCCCTAATTAGTCTCATTTGCGTCACAAAGGGAATTGGTGATTAACCCTCGATGGCGGCGCGGAGAGCGAGCCTCGTCGAGAGGTTCGTTAGTCTGCGAACCGCGATGAGCTGAACTTACAACCGCCAAGCGACGAACTCAGAAGGCCGATGACACAATATCACTCGTATTATTTGAAAACTAGTATTAGGCCCGTAATAGACACAGTTGTTAGAGTATGTAGTTAATTAATCTTCATCATCATAGTTATCAAAATGTGGCAGTACACTACTAAACGTAATCCTCAACCAATACCTGACTCATTACCCTTCGTCTATGATTACCCAGCTGCTGCGAACGCCTTGCCCAAATCTTTTAGTCAGAGGACACATCCTTTGCTTCCCAATCACTGCAATAAATGACTAGTCTCAACACTATTACTTAATTGTCAGTGATCACAGCTGTAGAAATTATTCTTGTCATTGAAAATAATCCATAGTATAACACATACATTTTAGAAATATTCAATAACTATGAAATATTTCATACTAATATTTCATACTGTGCAATAGTTTATTTTATTAACGACACTATTCAAGTAAAAGAAAATGTAGTCATTATCCGACAGCAGTTTAGTTAGGGAGTATGAAACACCGCTTTAGATATTCACCTCCATTTAGAATAATCCAACCCGTGTTTTGGCCATAATACCTTAATATGTCCACTTAGGTAATGTGTAATGAATAATTGAAATCGTTTTAAATGAACACATGGACCCTATCGTGATAATTATTTAACAGTAAACATATTATTAATGTGAATAGGTAAAGTCCCTCGTATGTTGAATAGGGTAAAACACTTCAACTGTTGCTTCTGATACGGCGCGCCGCAAAAGGCAACTATAAGGTAGAAAATATGGCAAAGGCATAGCAATTATCACTGATGGTATGTAGGTCTCTTTAGCCAGAGGCCATCTAGGTAGGTACCGCCGCAGCTCCTATTTCTACCGCCAGATAGTAATGTGCAAACATTACTGTGTTCCGGTTTGAAAGGTGCTGTATGCTAGTGAAATTACTGGGGTAACGAAACATAACAACATTCTCTGAAGGCAACGATCATCGCAATGTGGTGCTGTGGTTCACCAGCGCCATGTTACGGGCAAGCGTATCACTTACCATCAGATGACCGCCATGCTAGTCTCGTCGAATAAAAACAAGGCAACTAACAGTGACATTTACTAATACATTACGCTCGCCAACTAAAATTAACTAAATGTACGAATACAATAAATAAAACAGTGTGTTAATATATTAATACAATAAAGTTTAATGTCGCGCGATCATTAGCACTAACAAAACCTAAGACAAAATGTAAAAGAAAACGGAAATGAACGATAAATACAAAAAAATGGAAAGTGAAAAAAGGCAATAGGATGATAGATAAATTAAATAAAAATGGTATAAACGAGTCTTAGCCCACAATCACTAAAGAGAATGAATAAAAAAAAGGAAAGAAAAATGTCGCGCGATCTGACGCCATTTCTGACGTCTGTCAAATATGGCGGGAAAGACGGCGCGTGGGCGCGGGGCACCGCGCACAGATAAAACAAAAACAACAGATAATCATATTTAACGTGTGTCGTAAATATTCGTGAAAGCGAACACTGGCACCGGTGTCGATTACTATCTGGATGTACGGACGCCCGGGCCCGTCTCCCGCTGAGGTCCGGCCGCTCGCACACGCTGCACGCGGCACGTAACGAACACGATGTTTTTAACCGACCAAATGAAGGAGGTACTAGGATCAACGCTTATATTTCTTTACATATATATATATATAAACGCCAATGTTACACCTTACTTCGATTATTAAACACATTTTTTTATGCGACGATGCGACAAGACGAGTTCCATTCAACATCATCATCAACAGCTTGCGGCAGTCAACTGCTGGGCATAGGCTTCTTCCAAACAACGCCACTTAGTAAGCCGTTCACCTGATGGTAAGTGACACGCTTGCCCATAGCATGGCACTAGTTAAGATGGTATATACACCACATTGCGCTCGTCGTCTTGAGACGTTAAGTCTTTTATTACTATTTTTCTACTGTTAATTTTAGGTATAATTCTATTTTACGTAAATTAAGTATTTATTAAAATCTACTTAATAAATTAATGACAGTGTATCAAAGCAACGATTCCCCGTCGAGTGTAAACGAGCTTTATTTATTAAGGAGGTTATTTAAAACAAATGAATTGAATTATTCTTTCGTGTTCGCGGCGGGCCGTTAAATAATTCAATTTAATACAACGACCAAACAATCCCTTGAAACGTTCAAACGACCGCCGCGAGATGGGAACTGACTCTATTTAATAACAAACAACAACAATATGAATTAACTTAATAATAAGCAAACTCTTACGACTAACAATAGCAAACTCGTATGGG
>DWHM01000129.1:0-11224 GCA_018247595.1 Losaria neptunus creber | reverse complement strand
CTTTTGGTATCACTTCCGGTTGGCCGGTTATACCAGAAGTACATATAAATAGTGATTTTAATAAGAGGAACATATTTGTATGAGAATAATGTTAAAAATATGCATAGTTATGGTACGTAATGACTTTCGGCACGACTTCGGGTGGGCCGATCAGAACAGGATATGGCTGAGAACTATCTCTGTACCAACCTCAATATTACTGCCAAGTTTCATTTTGACCGGCCTTGCCGTTTGGCCAGGGCGCGACCACAACACAATCCGGACACACACATTTGACGAAATCATAGTCAATACAAAATTGACAATAAATACAATTGTGCGATATCACTGAAAGTCAGATTTAAAGCTTGTAGACAATAATGCAGAAAGTTGTTCATTCTCCACATACAAACTCGTCATTGTATGTGTACCTTGCTGTTGGCAAGCTTGTCGATGTTGTCGCGCAGGAGTCGGTCGGTGGCTGACAGTTTAGCGGCGAGCTCGTGCTGCAGCGCCGAGGCGAGGGGCTCGAGCGCGCGCGCCGCTCCCACGCCCGCCGCAGCGGCCGCGCGGCTGCTCGCTGCTTCACCCACTCGTGCTATGCGCTCCCACCTAGAAATTTTGCCAACATCACTACACTATTGTCGCATGAGATTACATAAATCACCACTACAATTCCTCATTGGTGATGAATCACGAAAATACTTTTTCAACATCAGACAATCAGTCTACCGTTTCCAAATATTCGTCTGACAAAAAAGAAACAGCGCAACAAACTCAGCAATAATCTTTTTAAAATCAAATTAACAATATTTTTTTTTGGAAATAAATTGTTATACTACATCAGCTAGTATCTATTACTATTGAGCTCGATGGATACCACACTGTTTGAGAATTTTTTTTACATAACCTATCCTTAACAATTTTTTTTTTCTGGTAGTCAAGATATGATCTGATATCTTGTAATATCGCCTCGTATCCTATATGTATCCAACTTTGTAAATATATATGGCAAGAATGTTCATTAATTTTAGTGTTGGATGTAGGGTTTTGGAGCTCACCCGTCAGCCAGCGCAGTCTCGATGGCGGCGCTGGTACGCTGCGTGTGCTCGCGGAGCGCCTCGTCAAGCAGTTCGCGCGGCGCTCGCATGTCCGCTCGCAGGCCGCGCACCTCGCGACCCTGCTGCACCACCAGATCTGCCATGAACAAACAACACTTGTCAGTGTTACCAAAATTTTTATTATGTACATTACTCACTCCCACCTTGAAAGGGAGGAGGGGGTGTAAGGGGTCACCGGTAGACGTCTATCAGCTGATGAAGATATTGGAAGTGACCACGTGAATTACTACAGATAGAGATAATATTGTCACTGATGCTTCGTTAACGTTCCAACTATATTCACCGGTAAGTTTATCGATCTTTTGCTCCAAGACTTCTAGCCTGGAAAGGGATTCCTCGTTGCTGCTACTTCTCTCAGCATTCAGCGGCTGTGCATTGATCGGCTGGCTGGCGGGCCCGCTCAGCGACGGGTTTAACGGAGCAGGCAGCACGGCGTTGAGCGGTGCGCTCAGTGAAGTATTCAGCGGCGCGCTTAAGCTCTGGCTACTGGATTTGTCACTGGACACCTTCCTATGGTTAGCTTCGGTGATCTGCGCGAGCGATATCTGCGGCCACGAGGTATCGCTATCTGCCAATCAAATTGTTTCCATGTCATTGTATTAACTCCTACATCTTTACATATCAGTAAGAATTAAGAGATGTTATTTAGGGGTAGATCTATGTTCAATAGCGGATATTTATCAGCTGATGGAAATGACCATGTTATTTTGATAGCGAAACAGAAAATAATAAAAACATATGCCATAGATCAATATTTATAATTTAATATGACGTTGTTATTGTTTATTTAGCACCAAGACATGACCACTTATAGTAAGGTGCCTACAAGTCTTTTTGACGAAGATAGCAAAAGAAAGAGCATGCTCCGGGCTCCCTTGTACAAAAACAATTAGAGAGGGTTAGGCAGCTAATAATAAGGATGTTTTGTTATACATAATACCTAAGAGTGTTGCATAACTTACTGCTGTGTGTGAGCTTAGCCGGCTTCTCGTGGGCTCCGTATGGCTCGGGAGCTGGGTACAGCGGCTCCGATACGTCCGCACTCGCAACCTGTGTGTGTTCCGGCGTCTGCGCGCACTCGCTCTCCTCCTGTACCAAGTAGCAATAATAAAGACTTGTAGGTACCATCATAATCAACCTTTTCCTATCCACTGCTGGATATAGGCCTTCCCCAATGTCTTCCACCAAATGCGGTCCCCAGCGCAGTGATTATTTCAGGTGATAGTGTTAAACATTTGCCGGGTCACATTGAAAGCTTCTTAACACCAGCTAGGTATCCTGTTCGTCTGTTATTTTAAGTTTAATTTTAAAGTTAATAAATAACCTTTACCTAAGTTTAAGTAGTTGGTTCCAGAGGTAAATGATTCAGTTATTATATTTACCCGTACTTGCTGACTATATCTGAACTTATAGTTGAAATGGAGAAAACATACCATATCATCTTTGTAGAACGGCTCATCGTTGTGCGACATGATCTGTTGCACTTCAAGACTGGGGCTGGAACCGCCCGAAGGTGATTTCGGCTCGTTCGCGACTTTCGCCGCTTCTTCAGACCCTGAAATATGACAATAAATTATGGCAGACACTGTCTGGCCAATTATAGTTAAGAACCACATTATTGCATAACATTCCCTTAATAACAAGTGACGCTTGTAATAATGAAGCGAAAAGTAATAGGTTAAGTCTAGTTGCAACAGTAATTTCAAAACCTAGAGTACCATTTTACCTGTCATGTAAAACCACTACTACTTGGCGATAACCACTAGGTACTAAGTATGTAGATGAGTCTGTACATTCAGTAAAGTAACTAAAGTGTAATATATGTTTTCACAAAACTTACCGTTGGTAGTAGGTCGCGACTTGTTGGCTACGTCGGGCGTGGCTGACAATGGCGGGTCCTCTTCCTCACGCTTGCCCGGTGAACTGAATTACCAAAAGTATAATAAGTAAGGACACTAAATAATTTTTTAGTACTTTCTAAAACTATGATTAATTTATGTATTCTGTAATAGGAATTATAATTACAATGTTTACATACAATCAGGAGCTGTAATTGTTACCATGGTGCAGTGTTTAATCACTTACTTATTAAAACATAGGTCCCCGGAGTGATTATGTGGCCATTTGTAACAATGTTTGGATATTTGTATACTAAATAATCTAACATTGACCTTAACTTGCATCATATTATTCCAAAGAATGTTCCTTTTTTAAGCGACCGGGCAACAAGACGAGTATGACGTTCACTTGAAGGTAAGTGATATGCTTGCCCATAACAAGGTGGCAATGGTTAAGATGATATACACAGAACCACATTACGCTCATCGCCTTGAGACAAGGTGTTAAATCTCGTTACTCCAGTAATTTCACTAGCATTCAGCTTCAAACCGGAAAACAGTAATATTGGTACAGTACTATTTGGCGGCACGAAAAGGAGCTGCGGTAATACCTACCTAGACGGGCTCCGGTAACGGAGACATATTACCAGTATCACGTGATAATAAAAGAATTTAGAATAGACTTACCTGAAGGCATCAGGCGTCATAAGATTCAACTGTGGCTGAATAGAAGTTGGTGACTCCGCTCGCTGTCCAATCAAACTGCCTGGCTGTGTCTATATATGAAATACATAATTTAACAACATGAAATAAGTAAATCTACAATTTATATAAAAAGACGGGTAATGTCTAATAAATACCTGACTCCTCATCAACAAGTTCTTCAGTTGCTGACTCTGCTGCTGCAAGATGCTGGACGGCAAAGATGGCGGGGAAACCTCTGGTACAGGATCCCCCAACGTCAGCTTATCTAGACCAGGGAATAAAACTATGTAATATATGCTAACAAGGAAATTTTTTGGTGGCATAAAAGTAATATATATTATTCTGGTTGGTGATTTCAATTATCGCAGACAGTTTGAATAGTTACCACAGCAGCACTAATTTTTGTTACTAAACAATGGAGGGCATATATTACTGAGCTTCAGTTTATAGGACTCTGTTACCTGGAGTCAGACTCTGTTACCTAGAGAAATTAATAAAGTAACGAGCCATTTTCAATATGAAGGTGACAAGTGCATTATCATGGACTAGCATAATACTTACCACCAGATGAACGCCTTGCAGGTTTCAAAATTTACTGGAAGAAATTCATCAGATATAGATCTGTGGATTTTTTTGACCAGATATAAGTACAGGTTTTTAAGACTCGTTACACCAGTAATTTCGATAGGAACGATTTCCAACAAACCGGAATACAATGTACCATGCTCGGTAAGACGACATACACACCGATGTTATGAAGAAGGTCGGTTGGTGGCGTGTAGACTAGCTCGCCCTCCTGTAACCCCTTGGGCTGCACGATGTACAAGCGCAGACATACGCGCCGCTCGCCGCCCCCACACTCCGTTACACCCACCTCCTGTCAGACAAACCAATTAAACAAAGAAAGGCTGAGCTTCATACTTAACCAACCCACCGTTCATATCATAACATAATTACAATTTACTTATTATACATGGTACTTGATCGTGTAACATGTTGATGTAAATTGACGTTGAGTGGCCGTAATCGACTGCTGTCGACCGTCAATGGTCACTTACCACATGGTGCAGATCGAAGTCGTCCGGAGAATTGCGGATGTCACCACCTGAACCGTTGCGATGGTACGGGTCGTCACAGCTTGATTCACACTTCACTTGCTCTTCCTCTGTTAAATTATATAAATTTTAAACGATTCCGAAATATATTTTTGAAACATTCATATTATAAAACAAATAGTTTTAAAAAGAACGAAGGACTTTTTATTTAAATACTACTGTAAATCTATATGTCTAAAATATTCATGTTATACATAAACACTGAATGGGTTTATAAAATGTATCTCTTTATAAATGTTGTATGGATTTGTTATAGGTGTACATGATAGAATTAGTCACCTATAATTTTTTTTCAATCTTTAATACACCCAATACAAATAAATAAATAGAAAAAAGGTTTCTTACCTGCATCAGCAATACAAAAACTAAGCACCGGATATGGAAGAAGGAACTCTGATATACTCTTGCAATAAGCAATTGAATCATCAGAATCTCTTATCATATTTAACACATACAGACTTCGGGCCTTGAAGTCTGACAATAACAGGTAACTTGCACTGCTGTCCAACATTGCTTTAAGTCCGAGCGGAGTAGGCTCTGTGCCCAACTGTGGGGAAAATGTGATACTCTGGAGGCAACTCCAGGACTTGCAAGTCCAGATCTTAATTGAAGTGTTATTATCGGCCCCTGTTACTGCAAACTTCCAGAACTGCACACTGTAAAGTAAATAATCCACTTAATATCCTCTAGAAACTTGGT
Organism: Losaria neptunus creber; assembly: GCA_018247595.1. Classification (NCBI taxonomy): domain Eukaryota; kingdom Metazoa; phylum Arthropoda; class Insecta; order Lepidoptera; family Papilionidae; genus Losaria; species Losaria neptunus. Next base: position 5,767 of record DWHM01000129.1, on the reverse strand, counting down.
CATTATTACCTATATCGAATCTATTTCTAGAAAGGTAAAGAGAAAAACTATTAAAAAAAGTATTATTACAAAATATATGAAACACATTTCTATTCTGCTTAGAAACTGAGCTGATGTCGACTTATCTGTTAGTTACAATGCACTACAGTTCATGTGGATGCTAACATCAATAAACAACTTACTCCGCGTTATAATTCTTGTGGTTGTCAAGGAAGAAGAGGCAGCTGAGCGGCTTGCCACCGTGCGGCTGCCATTTGTGCAGGCAGCGAGGGTTACTGTCATTGTTCATGTAAACCTGCAATCGACCATTCTTAAGTTTTCTTTTTGTTTAGGCATTGTTGGCAAACCAGGAAGTCATTCTCGTTATAGTAAGTGTTCACCATCGCTCCAACGGCTTCCGTAACATCAGAAGATTCGACGCAGCCTTGTCGATATTTTAAAAAGTAACCGACTCTTTTATTAAAAGTTATAAGCACATATTTACCAATTGCCAGTTATCCAAACAGTGCGATTTACTATTCATGATACATCTTAATGTCTAAAGTAAAATGTTTGAAGTTTTGACCACCACCAATTACACCAATCAATTATATCGTGGCATCCCACAAAATCTTGTAGTAAGGCGACAAGTACAATATGGTGCAGTATTTATCATCAAAACTATAGCCATATTATCATTGGCGAATGGACATCAGACAACCGTCATGCTCGTATCAACACTTGATAGAAAGGAAATATTTAATGTGTATATATGAGTTATTACCTGGAAGAACATGACATATCCGTCCACCGCAGCAGTTGCAAGAGCAGTGCCGTCTGGTGAGAATGCGGCGGCGAGCACGGTGGCGGCGTGCTCGCCGGCAGTGCGCGCGCCTCCGCCCGCCAGCGCCGCGCTGGCGCAAGCGCTCCCACCACCACCCGCGCTCTCCGACACCGCGCGAACATTCCACATTCGCGCTGAAAACAATAATTCAATCAAAATGGGAACAACTTCATTACTAAATGGAGACTGCGTTTAAATTTGTCATTATCACTGGTGGTAGGTCTCTGTTGTCAGAGACTGCCTAGGTATCAACGCATGTATTTCTACCGACAAATAGTAATAGGCGAACATTACTGTGTTCCGGTTTGAAGGGTGCTATATGCTAGTGTAATTACTGCGGTAATGAGACTTAACACCTTATGTTTCAAGGCGACGAGCCCAATGTGGTGCTGGGTATACCATCTTAATTAGCGCCACGTTATTATGGGCAAGCGTATCGCTTACCATCAGGTGAACGCCTTGCTCGTGAAGGTCTCCATTGCAAAATGATATAAAAAAGTCATCATAATCACTCACCAACGTTACCATGAGTGGTGAGAAGCAAGCGCGCAACATCGTCATCGGGCGTGTCGTCCTCGTCGTCGGGAATATAAGGGCACCATACGACGCGGTGCATGCTGCCGCCTATACCCGTATCCTCCCGAACCTCCACCACCAGGCTAAATCTGAAACAATAATCCATAATACTGAACATCTTTCACAAACACCTTTGCTACTCTAAGTAAATTGCATATAAATTTTATGTCAAAAAAAGTATATCACTGGAAGTAAAACAGAATGATAAACAATTAAGTTTTTTACTACAAAAAAAATCTTTTACAGGTGAAGTTAGGATGGGCAGCGGTAACTAAAGAGATCAACCCCTCTTCTAAATCATAACAAGGTTTACAAAACCCCAGGTGCTTTTAACAAATTTACATGAATTCTCTATGGGACAGGAAAACAATAAAAAACTTGTGATGCAATAATACATCTTCTCGTGTACCACTGTAAATACTGATGTTGGTTTATCAATTTAATAAAAACTTCCCACCAACCTTTTATATGAAGAATTCAATTTAAAGTATATTTCTTCTTTATTCCAATTTAGAGTTTAGTATTTAAGTTCAGTATTTAAACACCAAAAAATTATTGTATGTGCAGTGTCGCAACAAACCTACCTATTTTAGCAGTTGAATAGCATTATATTGTATTATGACTTTTTTTAAAAATAAATATATTAATGAAAACAATTACAACATACATGAGTCCACTTTCAGTCAATTCTATTTCATGGACGTAGAAATTGCCCATTTCGTCAATACATGCCAGCACTACTTGACTCTGTATATGTGCAAAGGCCAAGTCCTGGACCTGCAAAACAATGAAGAAAATCCTTACAAAAATATGTTAATAAATATTAAAAGAAACCTTTCCTTTACAAAAGTACCCGAGATAAGTACCAACTTTACATTCTATGAAAGTGGATAAAATACAATGTATGTTTTTTATATAAATTTTCTTACCTCCCCTTTCATCCCTTTAATAAGGGTGCGTCTGTCAGTTCCTGGTTCTGGGCTGTAAACCACTCTCACCATACCATTCCAAGTGCCAGGATTTGCAGGATTGGGCGCTGGAACAAATATTACATGACACTATATTTTTTTTATTGTGTTCATTAATTAACCAACAGCTATCACAATATACATATTTTACTTTAAATATTTTAAGTTTACAAAGCCAATAAAGTAGTTTCCAATTATATCTTAACATTATTTAGGTATGTACAGACAAAAAATATACAAATTTGGATCTTTTTCGAGATAAACTAAGGTTGAATGTGGGAAATCAGACACTTCAGATAATTATACACCAGCACTGGCAATAAAAAAAAAGAAAGGTAAAGGATAAGCTGGATAGAAAGCATTGAAGAGATCTTTGTATGACTTAATAGAAAATGTTATGTAAAGAAACGAAAAGGAAAGACAAAGAAAATTATATATTCACCAGAAAAAGGCCAACACGGTCATATTGTCAGGTAATTTCGGGATATAAAGGAGAGGACAATGTGCAACATTCAAAGAGCTTCACCAACAGCAGAGAAGCCTAAAAAACCTATACCAAAAGTATGTGCCATAATGGTAGAAAAGGTAAGTATATATAAATGTCATAATCATTTTAGATTTCATCTCTTCGAGAGTTAAAAAATTAAAAATAATCTAGCTGATGATATTAAAAGTACTCGGTGACTAAAGACGTAAAACATACCTTTAATGGAATATGCCAAATATTTTCCACTGATATGCACAGCCAGCAGTTGTCCTGGGTAAAACTTAGGCTCCCAGTTGTAATCAACCAGATTTTTGAGTTTAACTTTAGAGCTACCATGGTTGTGGCTGCCTGCATTGGTAGTGACAACAACATTTGTTGCATACACTTCAGAACTTGTCACGCCATCACCCTCAGAAAATGATCTGCAGGAGAACAGAAAAAAAGTGACTATTTTAATAACTATGTGATGTAAATGTGACCGACATTAACTTTATTATTAAGAAGTCAGTTGGCACCTGATCTTATCATTCAACAGAACAATGAAATGAGCAGGACATTCTCTGGAACATAAGTAAAGCCCTACCAATAACAATGACTTTAATCAAATTCATAAATATTATACCACAATGTACCAATGGGCTGATCTATGGCTTAATCTTTGTAAGTCATCACATTCTAAAGCTATTAGTAAATCAGCACTATTTAAAAATAAATTACACCACACAATGAATCACCAGTATATATTTATTTTACGAAAAAGCTATTGTCATAGTTTTACTAAAGTAATATTATCTCATCCTGCCATTTAATTGAAATCCTTAAAAATTACTATACTACATGAGTATACTAGTACACTATATAATGTATAATAAGTACTATATGAGTAATTGGAAGATGGCCCAAATCCCCCTACTATTGAGGGAGGCCTGTGTCCAGCAGCAGATGTCTATCAGCTGATGATGAGTAATTAACCAACAAAAACACACAATGTGGGTAAACGTAAATTATTATTTGCAAGTGGTAGTAACCAGAGACGAGATTTCCTTGAATGAAACATAAAAATAGGTATATTATAATAATACAAAATGTTAGATGGACACATTAGAATGTTGTATGTTGTGTTAAATATATTACTACATTTTATAAATAATTAATGACAAAAAAAATTTTCTCATGCCTAATAGATACTTAATCGAAAAGGCTAAAGTACATAATGTTAATTTAAAAAGGAGCTATATATGGTGAAAAGCAATAATGTGTATTAGTATGAGAAAACCACTATTTTTAGAAAGTTGTAACATAGAGCATTTTTAAAATTATTTTTATAATATTGTTGAACGCACTAATAATTGTACACTTACATTATATCCATGGTTTTTAGAAGAATAATAACATTAATGATAGAATGAAAATGATGTTTTGAAAACTTACATAGTTTGCGTCGTATCAGTTAACTTTGAAAGCATTGTGGGCGGTTGCATATCTAAACTATGGGTCTATAAGCCAAATTAGTATTTCTTTTTACTGGAAGATAGTAAATGATTCTGAAATGTAAGCAAAATTACAAACGCAAAGTATGACTGAAGCCGACCGACATTTGGAAAATGCGTTATGTTCTTGTATTTTTTTTTATTGACGATGTAAAAACGCACGTGTTATTAAATTGAATTTTATGTAATGCATGCTAAGTATCAAACTTTTATAAAATTATAAATTATTAATGGTTAAGAAAAGTTAGTATTATGAAAGACATTTTTTTATTTAATTTATAAAATAATAACCAAAATCAAAACGTTTTAATTTTTTTGTTACGATTACCTGTGGTCTATTAATTAATAATTATAAATAACTTTGTTATAAAATAAATGTACTGGGAGAATAATAAATAAAATATACCTATTTCATTAGAACTTAGTACAGCAATACAATTTTTATATAGCCTGTGAAAAATACCTTGTCTTGTCTGACAGCTGACAGTGCAAATCAGTGAATTGATTTTTTCGAAAATGGTAAGAGCTTATTGTAATTATTTAATTATATTATGTTTACCATCAATCTAGTAATATTAATTATGTGTATTGAAATTATAGTCGTTTGCGGACAAGATTACAATGCTGATGTCGCGCCCGGGCGGCGAGAATGCCCAAAAAGATGATGTCCCTTGGTGGATGCGTTACGCTGGAAGAGGCCTGGGCACTGTTGGCAGTTTAAGTATGTATTGTTTCATTATATATCGCTGTCGAATGTTATTTTACTTTGTCAAATTATAGAGGTAGTCTACATTAAAAATGTTAACATTAGTTTATCTTATCAAAGTGGGTGGTATTTAAAGTTTTATATCAACAATATGTCGAAAATAAAAACGGTCGTATAACTTTTTAATGGATATTACAGTATAACATATCATAAGGACACTCGTAAATAACACCATTTACAACACAACTTGTGCTTATATAAATATTACTAAAACTTAATAATTATGTAAACAATTTTTTCATGTGTTTGTAATAAAATTAGTTTATTTCGGTTTTTTATCCTCATAAAACTTATTTCCATGCAAAAAATAATATTATAGGATATGCTTAAATATATACACTAATTTACCTACATAGTATGTTGATTTTAATATTCTTATCAGTTTCTTATTTAGGCAGTGTCTACATGGAGGCCAAACTTGTTCAATGATTATTTGAATTGATGTATCTAGTTATTTAAAGGCTTTTAAATTTGTGCCTCTAATATATTTATGGTAATTATAATGTTTTTAATTATTCTTTTCTAACCAGTTGCTATTTTATTGAATTACAATTGAAATTGTAGTATGTTATTCGAAGTGCCCCATTCATATATAAAGACAAAGTTAAGAAATACAATAAAATCCTATAGATCAGTGTGTCTCCAACTTCTTGGTCC
>DWHM01000128.1:0-11244 GCA_018247595.1 Losaria neptunus creber | reverse complement strand
CCCCTCCCCGTCCCCCGCTCGCCGCTGTCCCCTTTGATTAGTGCGTAGGTTAGGTTTGACGGACAAGCGGCGGGGACGGGGTCCCGCTGTGGAGTCGTCGGGGACAATTTAATGGACTTCCCGGTCACGACTGCGCGCTCCGTTAAGGTGGTGTTGCACTGCGGCGGATACTCCATCCAAGTTGATTGTCATTAAATACATATTATTTCATCTACAGAGAAAAACTTTTATTTTATACCACTAAACTGGTAAATAAGCATACGACCTGGCTGACGGTAAGCAGTGACCGTAGCCTATAGACGCCGGCAGCACCAGAGGCACCACTGGCGCATTGCCGACCTCGGAAGAATCTTAACACTCTCTTTTTGAAAGACTCAAAAGACAAAAAGACTATTCCAATTTCACATGTTAAAAGACTGACTACAAGGCTGATGGTGAGAAGCGTGCTGGTCCGGTATGCTCCAATTCATATATAAATTGATAACTATGAAATTCTGGTGTGACGTTTGTAAAACCATCCATAAAATAAATAATTATGAATGTAATACGTAAGGTGTAATAGGTGGTAAAATAGTTAAAAACCTTAACACGGTCATAGATCCACATCATCATCATCAGTCGATAGATGTCCACTACTGGACATAGGTCTCCTCTAATAACGGGGGATTTGGGCCGTTTCCCTCCACGCTGGGCCAATGCGGTTTCGTAGGTACCCAGAGCCCTCGTTAGTTGGAGTAGGCTGCACCGCGATCAGGTGATGTTGGCTTGGCTCCCATGAAGTGCTGTATTATACCCTCAGAACGCAGATCCTCACAATCACCAATAGACAAAAAACAATCCTCATATAATCTCCGGTCGGTTAGTGCGTTGTGACGACACCCTCACTTTCCCATCAGCTAAGCGAACAGCCAGGGGACACTGGAAATGTGATTGCTTTTAAAACGGTTCCCCGGACAACACGTCGTAAACAGTTCCCGGCGTCATAGTGTTGATTCTTTACTAGCTTTGCTGGTGATAAGTTTACCGTTGTCACCGGGGTGTAAGGACTCCCACCCAACAATACACGAGACCCAAGCCAGCCTTAAGTGCTCGTGGTGCAGCGTAATCGAGCAGCGAATCATCTAATGAGGCTCTGGCTCCCCACCGCATTGGGCCAGCGTGGTGGTAGACTACTCAAATCCTCCTATTCGTACGGAAGGCCCATATCCAGCCATGGACGTATATTGGCTAATGGAAGGTCTACCGTTGCTGGAGACCGTCTAGGTAGGTACCGCCGCAGCTCCTATTGCAGCCGACAAACAGTAATATGAAAACATTACTGTGTTTACTGAAGGGTGCTGTATGCTAGTGAAATTACTGGGGTAACGAGACTTAACTCAAGGCGACGAGCGCAATGTGGTGCTGTGTATACCCACTCAACCAGCGACATGTTATGGGCAAGCGTATCACTTACTATCAAGTGACCGCCTTGCTAGTCCCGGCGCCTCGTCGCATAAAAAAAAACTGTGACCCTTATGTCCTTGTAGCCAACATAAGCAAGTCATGGTAATGTCATGAGTTTTGGTTTGTTTTTTTATTTGTTGTGATGTTATTAATAAGCTAATGTATATAAATGTTCGCGCAGTATGATCACATTATTTTATTATAACAAAGAATTCATCCCTCGTCAGGATGGAAACGCAGTACGAGGTCAGCTCCGAGAAAATGGACCTGTCTCCCGCCGAGGACGGCAAGCGGAAATGACGGCGCGACCTCCGCCCCCGTGCCACCCCACCACCCCCTCACCCCCCGCCCCCGTCGCGTCAAATTGCATCACACCTTGTGCTTTATTTTATGTAAACTTGTTGTTGATATTAATAAAATTTGATGTTTAAATATAATGTTACGTTATTTCCGTTATCTAAAATTGTTATTAATACTGTATATAAATAACGCGGTGTTGGTTATTTCTGACGGCTGTGTGGGTGACTCGCCGCGGAACCGGATATTAAGGCAGCGACGCAGTAAACTGAATAATTAATTGCTAATTAGGGGCCTAATACCGTAATATCGTGCTATTGGAGTGGAGGTATTGTTATAAACAAGTAATGTTGTTTTATTTACCGGTTCCAGGCAAGAATGAGGAGAAAAGTAATATTTGTAGAAAAAAATTGATTTTATGGTTGCCTGCTAATAACCTCGTATTCCCAGAGTATTTTTATCCGTCTTTCGGATAGAGAGGCGAGCAAGTAGTTCACCTGACGATAAGTGACATATCCTGCCAACTTCACCCTGCAAGCGCAGCGTCAGCGGTTCGCTAAACGTAAAGGAAGTGAGTGGCTCACGAGTGGCCGTCTAGACTGGTCCACTGAAATATGAAGAGTACTCCACCTGAGCCTGTTCCTGCGCGAGGATGGCGGCAATTTGGTGCCGACGTCACACTTTATCAGCGCCAATCTTGGGCAATTTTTTCCCGCAGTTAATACAAAATGTTTATCAGATTTCACAGCTTCCAATGGTGACTACACTAGAGGAATCTCTCTTGCGATGATGATAGAAGTACATATTTTTATCCCCCGATTAAAATAGGGGTGTTGTGTATTTGCGTCTCTGCTTAGCAAACTGACTACCAGATACTAGCTGTTCCTGGCGGAGGAGTGTCGTGCCTTTGAAACAATATCACTTTTTTATATTATAAAATTGTTGTAAATTCGTCCTTTTTCAAATCCTGTTTAAAGTGAAAGTAGTTTTTTAGTCTGTTGTCATGTCTACGGTGCAGGTTTGGTTTGTATTTAGTATATAGTTCGTGTATTGAATGGGCTGCGACGCGCTGGTGCGATGCTGCTGAGTATTGACTTTCCGCGCGGCCATTTTGTGTGCGAGGCTCTCCGTAATAACGTCACAGGCATTTACATAATTATGCGCATACAGAGCGACAATAAAACAGATTATAACGTGGCGGCTGCACCGGTCCCGGAGCTGAACCCTGACAGATCGGACATATATATATAATACACTATTATCACATCCTCTCATACATACTTTCATAACAGACATGAACTAGAAAAAGCCATTATTTGGAATTAAGCAGTGATAGGAGCTGACAGTGGAGACAAGTGACAAGGAGAAGGGACAGGGGTGAATTCTTTTTGTTTCGATGGAGGGGCGACTTACTTAGAGAAATTACTTGTTAAAGTCAGAATTATATAGAATTTTTGCACTATTTCTAGTCTGTGTGTCAGCAGTCCTAATTTTAATATAGTTAATTTTTTTACGTACTTTAGCTGTAGCAGTACATATATTTGTTGATGAATACTGAACATTTATTAGTTCCACGAGACCATGACCAATATCCGGGGTACCAAATTATTGTTTACTGCGTGACTATAGGCAATGTTGTTGCTGATGAACAGTAATTAGGTCGCTGTATGGTTGGTTCGTTGGGATGTGAAGACGAGCGCAATATGGAGTCTATTTTCCTTATTACTGTCCCGAGGATGGTGACGGGCGCGGCGTTAACTAATCCCGGTTCATCTCATCGCTTCCTTGTATTAAAAAACGTATTTGTGAGTGAGGACTCCCGCCCTCCGGCGAGGGAGATGGAGCGCCGCAAAAACTTTCCAAAACTTTTCGTATATTATTCTCGTTTCTGTAGTACGAGTAATACTGTAGCTCGTGTTCATAAAAGGTATTATTAGGCGGGTCGTGATACCGCTCGTTTGGTTCATACGTGGGGAGCAGCGCCATGCAAACTGTGCAGTTTTCTTTCTCCTTTTGTGCCTAACGGGTAACCAAATGCGTCGGCTTGTAGAAAGACTTCGCTTTATATATAAGATGAAAACTTTTATTTCTCTATTACAACTTTGCACTTAACACGTGGTAAAAGGGTAGAACACTTTACCCCCCAGTAATTTAACACAGCTTTATTTTTCTCACAATTCCGTAATATCAAACTTAGGTGTTCTTACGATAAGTAAATACCAAGATGATCTTTCGCAAGAAAAACCAGCAGTGAAAACATGGGTCCTGTTTAGGATAATTAGAAACTTCAGTGTTATATATGTCAGCCTATTGAAGTTCTACTGAACATGAGGACCCTCAAGTAGGATGCTAATGGAGGTCACATTGACAGCTGCAGGTTTTTTCTTGTACTAATTCTCCATTTGATCGTTCCACATGAGGTTATTATATATTTAAAAAAGGGGAAATCCTCTCGGAACAGTTTGCAGCGTGGTGGTGCGAGTCGTTTGACACTTGCGATGACGTCACGTCTCATCCCCCATCAGACCCGCACGTGACAGCCGGCGGCACCTAAACGGAGGCTCCACTTGTGTATTCCTCACTCACCCCTCAACAAATACGCTTCGAGGTATTCCTCTATTTATACCGAAGGGTTCGGTGTCGATTCGGCTCTGCAGTGCTTGCAGTAAATTGATAGTGATCAGCGACGTCAGGACACCTCCAATCACGCACTTCGCTCGGTAACATCTTCAATTTATAAATCAGGATGTTTATTATTATATTCAGTTCATAATTATCATCCACCAGAGCCGGTCCAAAAACACCACACGCACAGTATAAACTTTTGTAGGTAAAAGTTGTAAACGTTTTCATTTATCAGTAGATGGAGAAAGCGTTTCCTGAGTTCAGCAGCGGTGAACTTCTTATTATCCTCGTCTAGCGTGCGGAATTAAATCATGGAGTCTCCTTATCTGTAATCAGTTAAGCGACCGGTGAAATTGAAACAAGAATAACATCCGAAAAAATAAATGGAGGCCGTTTGTGAAAGCAGATGTTTGTGTGGGCTGGTGAACTCCGGGCTGCTCGCGGGGTGTAAGGGGAGCGGAGTAATTCTCAAACAGCTTATTTAACAGTATTTTCTTCGGCGAGTTCAAACAACAACACAACCGGCGCCACTCGACATTCCGTGAGCCTAACGAATTACACGGGATTTTGTTTTTGCTCGAAGATTTGATGGGAAGTGGAGGCTGGGCCTTATTTCTATACTTAAGCAGCAATTCTCTGCTCCGGATTTGCTTTAACTAATATCAGATGCCCGCTTACGATCTCTTCCGTTTTTCAATGAAGATGTAAGCTGATAAATAATCCATAAGTTTATACTTATATGAGTAAAATTCATTGGGTTCCGTGCAATGTTTATAAAAAGAGAAACAGCAGTTAAATTTAGCAGAAGGTAGAATCACGGGTTTACTAGTGAAGTATGTGTTACACTTCGACTTGTTAGAATGTACCTACTACCTCCGGACGGACTATTTATTTATAAAGATATTCAATATTCGTTGACAATTTCTCGGGGGGTGTATCCGAAAATTCGTCAAATGTTTCTCGTTAAGGGAAAAACGTTTTAAAATTGATAAAGGGCCTTAAGGAGGCCCTAAATAAAGGAGGCCGGGTCGGGTAATGCTCCCGGAGGCGACGCCCCTGGGGATGGAAATCTATTTTATTCAAAGATTTTTTCCCAATGTGTCCCCCCCCTCCTCCCCTCACCCCCTCCCTTCCCCCGTCCTGCGTCGGCGGAGCATATTCCGTGATGGAATGGAAACACTTTACGGCTTTCGCTCGTTCCAGTTTTTAGGAGAGGAGAGGGGCCCTCCTGTGGGATTGGTATCACACACACGTACACCTTGTTCCAGTTTGTATGTATTGATATGTACAATTAATCTTATGCCATACGTTAAAGTAGAAATATACGCGGAAACTATTTATTTTATCTAAAATAAGACACGACGGCCTTTGACACTGTCACTACTTTCCTTTCTTATCACCAATCCTTTATCTTGGGCGGATTGGTGCTTAAAAAATTAACACTTTCAAGAAATAATTTAAATAAAAAAAACACTTGTTTTTTTCCTGCTCCTAAAAAAGTGTTAATAAAACAAGTGTTAGATCTTAAATATATTTGTTCTAATTTTGTGTTTTTTAAAACATTTTTTCAAAGATTGAGATAGTTTTTAACGTAACTAACGGAGCATGTGATGAGGCAGGGTACAGATGACAGTAAATTTGATACTTAATGTATACAATGTTCTGGTAAATTAAAGTTGTATCAAAATGACTCATGAACCATACGTAGCCATTTTCTCTTATAATTTATTTTGAAACGCAGGAACAAAGAGCAATTACCTTTGGTAATACGAGTGTGCCCCAGGGAGCTATTGTGGGCCCCCGCCTATATATTCATAGCCCAAAGTTCCCATTAACGTGACCTCTATTATACACGGAAGTGAGTCTATTTAATGAAAGAGTTGAATGTTTCTTTGTTAATAGTTTAGTGCGATCATATTTTCATCATCACAATCAAGCATTTGGCTGAGAGCAGGACGACTGGCCAACATATCTGGTGCACTCGTCACCGTGTTCATGCAGCACCACATCGCACTGGTGAGAGATATAATAATATAGTACGTTTTATTCCCCGTTACATTTCCCAAAAGGCATAATTCATTAACCGGAACTATTTCTTATTGCCGGAAACTTACTTCCACAGTTTCCGCCAAAAAAAGACTCGCTACCGCAAAAAAATCTATGTAAACATATACCCTTTTTCAATCTGATATACACCGGCTTTCCTGTTTGTTTGCATGGTGAGTATGATATTGTACAACAGGAAGTCTAGATCCAGCAAAAGATATTATACTGTAATTGATTACGGCGGTAATAGGATTCATTATGCAGTTATTGCCGTATACCGATTGCTAGTATAAGATAAATTGGATCAGATTAAGGTTATTTCAGAATAAGCATTAACAGAGATTTCTTTGTAGCGTTTAAGTGACATAAAAAATGTATCTGAAAATGTATCCGCGAAGAGTCAGGGAGGTGGGGAGACATCGGATAACTGGAGGTGACCTACATCCGAAAAGAAATTTATATCCATCCAATTTATTACTTTATGTAATTACAAAATGCTTAAACATAGGAAAAATAGACCGATGAAAGTGGTTAGGCGTTTTGTTTAAACTTATTCTTAGAAATGGTAAGCATAAGTAATTTCAACCAGCACTTAGTTAAAGTGTACTCTGATGAAGGCTGTGTTTACTCAGCAGGCAGACATTTGGAATTGTTTATGTATAGGTATTAATCATTTCGTGTTCGCAACTGGCGCGTAATAAGTTTGTGAAGTAATTCTCGTTGCGGATGATCGATGGATCGGCCGGAAACTAATGTGCGGGAGCATCCTGAGGACCTTCACTTCAACCGGAGCGGGGAGAGGACTGCGCACGGGTACACTTTATCACCAGAGGTTCATGGTTTAAAGATTAATTATTTCTAAAAACTTTACGAATTACTTCCAAGAAACGGGTTTTATGGGTGCAGAAAATCGCAAAGCGGAAATCTTTGAGATTTGAGATAAAGAATACTGTTAGTTAAATGTTCACCGGGAAGCCTACGATCGAGTTGCATATAAAATAAAAAAAATGGAGCTAGGGAACCTTCCACCTCAAGTGTCAGGGCGACGAGCGCAGTGTGACGTTGTGCATACATTTGATCAAACCCTTAACCCGCGCGGGCGCGTTGTTTACGACAAAGTGAAAGTCGTCGCCTTGCTAGATAAGTGATAACTTAACTAGTTTTGTATAACACTTTGCACACGCTCTAACTTTCTATTACTAAATACACATTTGTCATATTCATACACAAACAAAAACCATAATAAATGTATCCAGTGAAATCTAACGCACGGAGGCACCAGGTTTGGACTTCCATCTCTTTTACTTAAGTAACATTTTGCTGTGTTACTTATGTTTATTTATGGTATTCGCAATGCCATGTTAGTTTATTTAGAATCCACCATTAAATGTTACCAAGTGCATTAAATGATTTAGTGAACCTTGTACGTAGCGTAAAAACACGAAACTTTAGCAATAACCTCAACCAGTACACGACCTGTCCCTAATATTGCATCATATTTTCTAACATTTACGGGTGTACATAGATATAATTAGTAATCAGATACGGCCTGGGTATCCTAGGCATCTGTCATAAAGACTAAATGTAAGATTTGAATTAGTGATCAGTCTATAAGTGATCTGATTAAGAAGGTACAAGTTGTCGTGGGCTCGATCCATTTTAGGTCGTGTGAGGTGTAATAATTTTTTTTTATTAATAAAATTGTAATGTATTGCGAAATAATATTAATGAAGTGAAGTTGTTCACGTAATTGAATAGAGAGGGCGCTGGCTGCAGCGTTGTGTAAACACTTCGAGATAGTTGTAGTAAATTTATTGTTGTTTAGAGGTTAAGTATAGTTTGTTCGAATTTACTGCGTTTCTTAAACTGAAAATTTTATGAATTTTATCATAAACCGGACATAAAACTTTTGATAAAATCAAATATTACGGATTTTTACTTTTAAAATAAACTTTGAATCATTAATTTTGATGATGAATGAGAGAGGGCCGTGCCGCGAAAGACGGGGAACTTGAGAAGTAATTTATATATAGTGACAAGAAGCCTCTCGGGGATTGTAAGCTATAATTTAAGCTGATTATTAAAAATGAACACGAGCTCAGCCAATTCGGCTGGTGTTGAACGTACTTTACAATTTAATATACAGTATTTCAATTTGCGCCAAATATTAATATCTACAAATTGTTTATATTAACCGCACAACGGAAAAGACCGGTGATAAGTCTTACCGGAAGACCAGGCAGAGGCACAACACAGCGCCTGTTTCTATATATTCGTTTGCAAACCTTAATGTATTCTGGGAGGAGCCGTGTTATATCTTGTGGATTACAAAATTGACGAGACATGATTTTTTTATCTATGATGGGCTAATTCATAACCTCAATTTCAGATGGCGGTATGTATCCTAGCGTTGTCGTCATATGTTATATGTTGACAGTTGAAATACAGCGATGGGTATGACGACAGATTTACGGTGTGAGGGTGGTAGCTGGCTAGGTCGGTCCAAAAAAAATCGTACCAGCAACCAAAATCGCATCAGTTACTTCAGTATTGTTTGGGAAACGTTCAGCCACTGCGTCACGAGGGCAGCTGGTGTATCTCATGTCATCGGGTACTGCTCAACTCCTCACTTTTTGTGTCTGGAAAAAGTAATTACGATGTTTTGAATAAATGAGGACAGTTACAGAGGGTCGCGGAGTGCGGAGGGGTGAGGGAGGAGAGTGAGGATCAAAACGAGGCGCATGTCGCGACTATTATCAAGGCCACTAAAGTGTTGCTAACATTGAAATTAGAAACTCCTCAGAAAGGGAAGTGGTTGGTCACCTCCGACGAAGTTCACCTCTGTGTTACTTGGTGTCCTCACGGTGTTTCACGAGTCTAAAGACTACCGTTACTGCTTTTCAATATCTGTGTTTCAGGCAACAATCGCATCTTCTGCATGAACGAAACAGTATCGCATTAATATTTATTTGACCTGAAAGTGACTTGATAGTTCTTTTGGATGTAACCTAAAATTACAGTCCTCTACATACTGTTTTAAAGCAATTTAGTTAAATTACATATAGGATTGCCGAATTATTAATAGCTGTCCTGGTGTTCTCGGAATTGTTACCATGCCATAGAAAATATTAAAAATTTATCATGTAAGTCGTCTAGTTTTAAATAATCAAAAGCCAAAATCCACAAAAACGTTATTAAAAAGCATTAATTTGATTTTCTCTTAAAATGAAGTGAACCTTTTTACCCAAACCGTGTATTGTGCTATGCGGGCGGGCAACATTGCGAGAATTAATTTGTTTTTCGGCCTTGGGCCCTCGCGGCGGCGGGTTAATTAAACGTATATTTTATTGCTCCTCTTCTCTGACAAATGCAAATAAAGAATGGACGGATGCTTTCTTTCGAAACGAAATATTCTAAAAACACATAAATACATCGACTTTATTACGTACGTTAATCGCACACACAAAAGCAAGTGTCGTGGTGACGCCGGACGCCTCTGCGGCGCGCTTTTGTCTTCACAATCAAACAATGGCGGACGACGCAAAATGCTTTATCGGACTCCTACTATTTTTTTTTAATATTCAACGAAGCAAAGAGACGAACAAGGCGTTCACCTGATGATAAGTGATACGCTTACCCATATTATCGTGCCGTTGGTTAAGGTGGTATACACAGCACCACATTGCACTCGTCGCCTATAGACATCAGGTATTGTCTCGTTACCCCAGTAATTTCACTAGCATACAGCACCCTTCAAACCGGAACACAGTAATTTTTTTTTCGACGATACGAGCAAGGCGTTCACCTGATGGTAAGTGACAAGCCTGCCCATAACATGGTACTGTTTAAGATGGTATACACAGCACCACATTGCACTCGTCGCCTTGAGACATAAGATAATGTCTCGTTACCCCAGTAATTTCACTAGCACCCTTCAAACCGGAACACAGTAATGTTCGCACATTGCTATTTGGCGGTAGTAATTACCTAGACGGTCTGCGGTAACAGAGACCTACCACTACCTAGTAAATCAATAGTGTCTCAAAAAGATATATTTTTTAAGTTTCCCTGTATCTATCAGCTCAGTGTTTAGTAGTATCTGTGGACCTACATATGTGTGTCGTATCAAACTTCTTATTAATTTAGGTCCCGTTATGTAACAAAGTCTACTTCTCTGCTTTCCTCATGCCTGTCGTCTGTGACAACACCTAACTATTGCAGTTTCCGTCTTCCTTCTCTCAGTTTCCTGTGTAAGTTGATAAATTTCATTAAAATGCTTCACATTTCAATATAACCTATAAACAGTTTGGACAGATTTTAGTTCAGTTTAATTTGTTTCCTTTAATTTAGTCATAGTTTCAGTTAGCACAATAATCGATTCAGCCGCTGAAGTTGGTTAGGTTTCTTGTACCTAATTTAACATATTTCCAAGTATCTAAAGAACAAGTCGATGTTTCAACGCGTGCATGATCAAACTTTCGTATATTCGCTTCAGTGATTTTTGCATTTTTTTAGGACTTTTTCCAAAGTTCTGCGCGTTCACATATAAAGAACAATGCGCTGTGTACCCGTCGGATGCTAGCAGCGGGGACCCCCTTCCTGTCGTCGGATAAACAACAATCGGCCGGGACTGTCGGCATTGTTTCCCGTGCCGCCGTCATAACGTACCCGACAATAAAACCTAGCGGGGTATAAAAAAAGGGTCCATATTTTGCCCACGCCCACGCCCACGCCCACGGCCGGACAGCTCGCGGCCGCAGCGGCCATGTAGAGCCGCTAAGTTATGTCGCCAAACATAAAAATTCTAATATCCATGTTTTATTGGTGGGGGGG
>DWHM01000127.1:0-11257 GCA_018247595.1 Losaria neptunus creber | reverse complement strand
ATTAGTCTGTCGCGGGGGGCGAGCTCCGCGGGGGTGCGAATGCGGTATTGAACGTATTAGTTTACGTCGTTTGCAATTCAGATGCTCTGATAACTCAATTAATTCAATGTTATTCAGCCGGCTTCATTACCATTTGCGGTCGGGCTGGAGGCCCGAAGGCTTCAATTATCACCTGACTGAAGAGAACAGCCCGGTACCAGCGATTGGTCTCGTGATAACTGGTTGCGCGGCCGGCCCCCACCGCACCGCGCCGCGCCGCATTCAGACGCGATTTAATTAAAATATTTTGTTATATTGCACCGGTCCCATTGCACAAATGCACTGACGCGGTAATGACATTAATGCACCTTTTTTTAATTCAACCAACAAGGCGTTCATCAGATGGTAAGTGATAGGTTTGTCCTTATGACGCTGGTTAAGATGTCACAGCACTATATTGAACTCGCATTGAGACTTATGTTATGTCTCCTTACCCCAGTAATTTCAATAGCATACAGCACCGTTCAAACTAGTACACAGTAATGTCAACACATTACTATTTAGCGGTAGGAATAGGAGCTGCGGTGGCACCTTAGACTATCTCCAGCAAGAGATCTACCAGCAGTAAAGTAACTAGTAGTATATATGCATATGTAATGAATTTCAGTAATTCAAAAGTATAGGTTATTTTAATGATCTATATATTAAGTGTTTTATAGGTACATTTTATATTTCAGTTTACTTAATCATAATTTAATTATACTTAAACCTGAGACTTCACTGTATGTACAGCACTTAACTAATCGTTAAAATATCATTATTCAAGAGGCCGGCTCCACCACCACGTAAACATGGTAATACTTTCCTATTTACATAATCTATTAAACACAGATGAAAATAGAATATTTTATTATACAATGTCTAATATGGTGATAGGTCTAGTCTAGGTCTACCTAAGGAACCCTGCTATTTGTTTAATTACTGAGGTAATTAATTGTAACACCTCACAACCGAACAAAGCGGTGTAGTAGAAACGTTCTACTGTGCTAGTGCAGACATGTTACTTAAGATCAGGCCTGTTTTTTTTTAAACTTATCGTGATTTTAATCAGTATAAGTTCATTTTGTAAACACGTCTCAATCGTATATCTAACAGGCACAATTAATTGCGAGCGCCGCCGCGGGGCAGCGCTAGTGCTGTCTTTATAAATTACTGAGTACCGACAGCAGGCGCAGGCCGATGGAATATAATTATATACTTTAGTAATTTATCCGGTTATTTGCTGTTGTATGAGTGTGTTGGTTATTGTAAGAGAGATAATGATCAGACCCTGGCTCATCCAGCTGCAGCAATCAACAGACCCGTACGCAACAATGTCGCGCCGGCAGACACAAGTGCCGATGTACCCGCTTGTACAATTCTACTTCAAGCGAATCCGGGGCTAGTAGCTACCTGGGGGTGTTATTAAAGTCACAATAAAATCAAATATAATTGATTTGTAAGGGAACGCCCCTCAAATTAAAATTGAAGAAGGCCGTTAGCCTTTAGCGGCGGAGAGGACGTCCTCCGCGTTTGCGTCGAGGAAGGGGCCTCACGGCGCAGCCGGCCGCGCCCCGCGCTCAATAAATTGCGCCCGAAACGGTCAAGAGTCATTAAAGAGTGAAATAAGGAATCGGATGCCCTCCGACAGAGCAATTATTTCAATTTATCGACCCCCAATAAAAGGTGTTGTAAGCTTTAACTGAGTATTCGTTTTTGTTTGTGTGCGACGTGTTGTGTGGCAACACGGCACCGAAACGTCTAGACGGATTTTGAAATAGTCTCTATTGTTTGTGACGAAGTTTTCATAGATATTATATTAAGTTATGGTTATGTAACCAGTGACATCGCATCGCTTTGATGCTGAAGTTTAAATCATGTTGTGTACATGGAGCTGACGGTACCACCGCTGGGCTCTCTATATAAGATCTATTGGGCGCAGTTCACGCAGCGAGTCGGCGCAAATAACGCGAGGGGCATTATGTACGATAATCTCGCAGCCGGATCTCTGAATGGTCTCTGTTAAAGGATGTGCCCGGCTATAGGTCAGCAATAGTGTCGAGGAACCCCCGCAGATGTATATCACCACTTTTATTGATCGAAGAGATATTGAGGTTGTTATTTGTATATATTTTTAACAGGAAACCAGAACGAGCGGTTGTTGGGTGAATGGAGAGCTACATTTTTCTTCCGACCGCGAGTAGAATCTATTCGATGGTGTGTCATTGAAGGGTAGTTTTGTATTATGATCTGTACAATCTGAATGTCCGGAAGGTGCCGTCACCGAGGCCTAGGTCCGGAGCAGCCGAGTGTCGGAGCGAGCGCAGCGCCCGCGCTATCTGGGCGACGTAATTTATCGCTGGAGGAAGGCGTAAATCAAAGCACCGGCTCTGGCCCTCGTAAATCCAATAATATTATCCTTCGCTGTTAGAAACACTGCGATAATTTCAGTGTTACCTACGGGCCCGGTGCTGCGGGATGACAAGGGGTGGTCGAGATTACAGTGCCACAATTACACAACCAAAACTTGCCATTTCATAAAGGATAATCTGCTGTAATCGTCTCCTAATCCTGTATATTGTTACCTACTTGTAATACTAAACTACTTTGCAAATAGTTGTAGTAAACAAAAGTAGAAGGCGGATTATAAGGTCTTTCAGTGCCTAGGACTTATATGAACGTGGTCCTCCCTCCAGAAGCAGTCTTCTTATGTATATAAGGTGCAGTAAACAAACATATATTACAAAAGCTTTTTAACGTTTTCTGTAATTATTGCTTTTATAGAGCTTGCAAATACACTGGATTTACCTAAGGGAGAAAGCGGTTAAATCAATGATTACTGAATCCACGTCTCCAATAATTCCTGATTTACTTGGCTCCGGAAGTATTGTTACCAGTTAATCTAAAAATAATGTAGTCTTGAGTAAGAATAGTATGTTTATATGTTGTTACTTAATATATTACAGCTCCTTTATTATAATATAAGTCGAGTAATGAAACGTAAAGTTGCCCACTTCTACGTTATTCAATCAAGTTTTAATATCAAAGTGTGTTTTTGAAAAAGGCAGTGTTGCCCGCACCAGGCGGACCGTACGATTTGGATAATTGCGTTTTAATGCGAGCCGGTTACATTGCCCGATCGGCTATAATTTTTCAAAGTACGAACCTTACCATTACCACTCACTCAGCTGGTGATTTATCACGTTAAATGATAGCTTAATCGATCGGTTCACAACCGGCCGACTGGTTTCTGTACGACCGCCATTATACCTGTGTAATCACAAATCTATTTATTATGTACGTTGTAAATGGGAACCAATTTATAGTGAATAATGAGACATGTGTATATCGCTGTAATTGGACTTATAGCAATAGATCTACAGGCGATACAGCGCCGACACGACTAACGTATCGTGATAAACCAACCGACGCTGTCTCTATACTGGAAGTTGGAGCAGAAGGTCACAGGATACTGGAGACAATGGAGAGATAATAAAGACATTTCACAGGTCGCAGAGTAAAGAGGCGGCATTACCTCAGGCAGCCGTTTATCCCGGGGCAGACATAAAACCTCATCGGAGGAGGCCCGCCGGTCTATCTGCCGCCAGCAGTCGGCTCTGAATATGGAAATGGGCCGGCATCAGCGCGTAGTGTCGGCAATACGCTATCCGCTATCCACTATCTCTAACGACCCCCTTAAGAGCCGCCGCCGAGATAGTATCGTTATTGGAAACTACATTGCGGTAATGGCTGGAAGTCGGCAGATCTGTTCCGATTGGTAACGCGGTGTTGAATGCTAAGTAAACGTCGGGAAGTTTGATCTTTATGTGGCCGGGGAGCATTACCTTGGGCAGGAGAGCGCGGAACCGCTCCCGGTACATTTTACCTGGAATTACCATACAAGAGATTTGTATAGACAATTTGTAATTGATAATAAGCTGATAGCATTCACCCTTTTTTCATTTATTGTAGTTACAAATCTTTGGACCTCAAAGAGTCCTCGAATAGAAAGAGAGAACAGCTACCGTAGATGATTACCATATCACATAAATATATAGAAATGTTAAAGTTGACTTCTCTAGTAGATATGGAGTCGAGATAGCCTAGTGGTTTGATTGCCGGCTTTCCACTCCGTAATTACCGGGTTCGAATCCATGCACCTATGAATTTTTCAATTTATGTGCAGTTAATATAACATCAACTAATATCAAGTGGTTTGACGGTGAAGGAAAACATCGTGAGGAAACCTACATATCTATATGACCATCCGTGCTCGGACTGGTATGTGGAAAGGAGAAGGCAATGGCGAACCGCTCCATTATAACTGACAAGGAAGTCGTCGTGTTTCACCACACATGATGATCACGACCCTCAGTTGAGGAATACGACTTAACCAGATTGTGAGGATACGAGGATGGTAACGCACCATTGTATATGCTAAGTGGTTATGACGTCACCGCGTACTGTAATGCAGTAATACAGCGAGTATACCCGCAGTAATGATATACTCATTTGCATTTATCGATACAGGAAGTTATATTATTTTATTCATTCACTTTGCGATAGAATTTTTTTTTGTCGAGACGACTCGCCGAGCAAGGCGTTCACCTGATGGTAAGTGATACGCTTGTCTATAACATGGCCCTGGTTAAGATGATATACACAGCACCACATTGCCCTCATCGCCTTGAGACTTATGGTCTTAAGTCTCGTTACCCCAGTAATTTCTCCAATACAGACCACCCTACAAGAATCAAAGGGAAGAAGGGGGTTGTATGCTAATGAAATTACTGGGGTAACGAGAGTTAACACCATAAGTCACAAGGCGATGAGGGCAATGTGGTGCTGTGTATATCATCTTAACCAGGGCCATGTTATAGGCAAGCGTATCACTTACCATCAGGTGAACGCCTTGCTCGTCTCGTCGAATAAAAAAAAGTCTACCTTGAGTGATGAGATGTCATGAGGCAGGTAGATATATTAAGAGATTATAATAAAAGGAAGTGATAATGAAGTATACATATCAACATATTAAATAAAATATATAAACCAGTTATATTATATATAGGGGCCGTGATAGTCCAGTGGTTTCAATGCTGGCCTTTCACTCCGAAGGTACCGGGTTCGAATCCGGCCAGCACCAATGAATTTTTCAATTTATGTGCAGTTAGTATAACACCAACTAATATCATTTGCTCTGACGGTGAAGGAGAACATGGTGAGGAAACCTACATATCTATATGACCAACCGTGCTCGGACTGGTATGTGAAATGGAGAAGGCAATGGCGAACTACTCCATTATAACTGCCAAGGAAGTCGTCGTGTTCTACCACACACGATGATCACGACCCTCAGTCATGAGGAATACGACTTAGAAGATTATACATAGTACATATATATATAGAAGAATTAATTTCATATAATGGATACCTGGTACTTAATTACTAGTGGTAGGTCTGTTTCCTGAGAGCCTGTACTACCGCAACTCCTATTGCAGCCGACAAACAGTACCGTGCAGACATTACTGTGTTGTAGTATGTCAAGGCGACGAGCGCAATTTGGTGCTGTATATACCATCATAACCAGCGCCGCGTTGTATGGACAAGCGTATCACTTACCATCACGTGAATGTCGCGCAAGTCTGTTTCAATAAAAAAAAATGAGTTCATGTCCTTATGTAGCATCTGTGTATATAATTTATTAAGTGAAGGTCGCATCGAGGAAAATAGCGGTATATATGGAGCATTGCTTAACTAAGTATAGTGATGTTTAAGTGATCACACAATGAATAAGTAAAAAAAAAAAATAATATTAATGTAGTTAATTATATGAAGATATTGCATTAATATATACTAAAAACATCTGAGGAACAAAAAGACAGGATCTTCTGGAACTATTACCAGTTACATTATAATCCAGATCAGATTACTTACTAAAGGTATTTTTTTTTTGTTGGAGCGACGGAACGGACAAGGCGTTCACCTGATGGTAAGTGATACGCTTGCCCATAACATGGCGCTGGTTAAGATGGTACACAGCACCATGCGTTCGTCGTCTTGAGATGTAAGGTTTTGTCTCGTTACCCCAGTAATTTCACTAGCATACAGCAACCTTCGAACCGGAATACAGTAATGTTTGCACATAACTATTTGGCGGTAGGAATAGGAGCTTCGGCGGCACCTACCTAGACGGTCTCCAGCGGTCAGCGTGCCCAGCATCAGAGAATATCGTACTATTAAATCATCATCTTAAACGCCCACTGCTGGACATAGGCCTCTCCCAAAGATCCCCACTTCGATCGATCCTGCGCTGTTTACATTCAGCGGATCCTCGTGACCTTCACCTTGTGGAGGCTCACCTGCTGTTGCCACTTTAGGACCTTACTGCCCCATCGGATGCCAGTCCTTCGTGCGATGTGTTCTGCCCATTGCCAAATCTAGCAATCCTTTTCATCATCATCAGCTGATAAACGCCCACTGTTGGATATAGGTCTCCCTCAAAGAAATCTATTCCGATCGATCCTGCGCTGTCTGCATCCAGCAGATCCTCGTGACCTTCACCTTGCAGGGGCTCTCCTACGGCTGCCACTCTAGGACCTTACTGCTCCATCAGCTGTCAGTCCTTTTAAGCGATGTGTTCTGCCCATTGACACTTATTGTCAGCCGGATAACGCCCAAAGCTGGGCATCTCCCCCAATGATCACCACGCTGTAAGGTCCCGCGCTTCATCCAGCGGCTTCTCGCTACCCTCACCAGATCGTCGGCCCCATTGCCACTTAAATCTAGCAATCTAGTTATTAAATTTGAATAAATATCACGTTAGGCACATGCTAATGTAAATGTACGTCACTAACGGGGTATTGGGGTCGATACACTACCATATGGTAGGAATGTGTCGAGGTGAAATTGTGCCGTCACCAGCTCAGGCGTCTTCGGAGGCAGCATTGTCTTGCCTATCTGCTCGCGGTTCACTGGGTAAGACAAATAAGGTATGTTTGTTTGCATGTACCACTTAACGCTTCTTACATTACACCGCCGGCACCATTGTTCTACCGCTCTGTATTGTTACTGTTCACTGTTTCTACCGTTTGATATGGCTTGCTTAATGGTCACATCCAGATGACTCCAATCACTGATTATCATTTCCTCAAGGTTTCTGCCTTTATTTAGCTGCTTAACCAGATTCATCATCATCTCTAATAATAGATGATCACTGTAATATATTCCACATATTACAACCTTGGTGATTACAGCTAATATTTGCATGTTGGAGTGTATATAATTTAACCATCAGGTAAAATGTTACTGATGGTAGGACCGTGTTACCACCGCAGCTCCTATTGCATCCGACAGATAGTACTGTGAGAATATTACTGTTCCGGTTTGAAGGGTGCGGTATGTTGGTGAAATTACTGGGGTAACGAGACAACACATTATGTATCAAGGCGAATCAAATCATCAAGGCAATAGACGTCCACTGTTAGACATAGATCTCCCCCAATAATGGGGCGATTTGGGTAATTTCCCACCACGCTGACCCAATGCGGGTTTGTAAGGCAATAGTATCACTTATTATTAGGGGAACGACTTCCTCGTTTCGTCGCTGGTCAAATTAAAAAATAAACGTTCAGTACATTGCTTCTGTGAGAGGTAATAATATACATGTTATGTCTAAACATGACGATGGTATTGTTTCACAGGTTACAACAAAATCATAACAAAGGATTAGTTTAAATTAAATATTAGTTTACAGAAATACAAATAATTGTGAGGCGGTATAAAAAAAAAAATGTCTGTCTACGTGTACCAACAAGAGCTGGTTGGAAGTAGGAATGTAACGGTATTATATTGTAGACACGGCGTTTGATACCGGTGTAGTTAAAGGTAGTTGACTCCACTTGCCAATTGTGTTATGGGTATATCGTATATAGTACTATGTATATATATATAGTAGTATGTAGTACTGTGCTTATATATTTTTTTTTATATGGGGACAATTTAACATAAAGCCGACTGATCCCAGAATCAGGCTTTTTGTTTTGGTCTCGTTGGTAACAAAATGCTAAAGGAACGCACACCCCGAAGCCATATGCCAGTGACGGGATAGTGTCGGACTCCAACCGACTGATAATCTTCACACGGTATACCATTCACGTCCATAACGTGTCCGAGGGTCATAACATCGCCGGTGCCCGGGGAGGGATGTGAAGCATCCCTCAAGCGTTTGAAGGGTGCTGTATTTGGTAACAGTAAAGACCACTGACTAAGATAGTTTACTGGTAGGTCCCTGTTGCCGGAGACCGTCCTAGGTAATTGCCACAGCAGCTCCTGTTTCTGCAGTTTTCGTCATCAGGACACGAAGTGCTGGAATGACATACCTCCACCGTTACGTCAATGTAAAAATATATTTAATGTTAAAAGCAAATTTAAACTGTTTTCTATTATACAAACAATAACTCTAGAAGCAATGTCGTTTTTAATAAGGACAGGTAAGGAGTGGAACAACTTACCAGCGTCAGTGTTCCCCTCCAAATACGATGTGGGAGGCTTCAAATGAAGAGTGAATAGGCATTTGCTAGGTTAAAGCGCTTTACCACCACAGACCACATCATCAACACCAGGTGGGATCGTGGTCAAGCATTAATTTATTACTTAAAAAAAAAATATATATGTATATAGAAGCACTGTGTAGTGGCCCGCGATATCCTCTGTTAGATTACATATTATATTTAGGTGGATCTATTTATTGTCTATTGCTACTGGATAGAAATTAGAAATTGATATCAAAATCTTGGAGAAAAAAAAAATTTTTTTGCGTATCTCGCGACTGCACCACGGGCGACACCTGAAAAGCAGTGTCTCGCCTCCAGCAGGCGAATAGTTCACTGAGCTGCGGCCCTTTGTACCGCAGCAGCACACACGCAAATATCTTTAAATGTAATTATATATGGAAAAACTATTGAATGTTCTTGTGTACAATTGTCATGTCTGTACATGTGTGTGTTTGTGGTAAAAATAAACGTTTTGTCTGTCTGTCAGCTCATATCCGCCATATTGTCATTTAACACGTAACATTTGGAGCAAGTGTTAGTTTATGGTGAAGGGAATATATTAATATCTTGATGTACCATGAACAGCTTTCATGGTCATGATCACCAACCCACAGTTATGACTGAGACGAGTGAGGTGTTCACCTGATGGTAAGTGATACGCTTGCCCATAACATGGCGCTGGTTAAGATGGTATACAGCACCACATTGCGCTCGTCGTAATTTCATTAGCATACAGCACCCTTCAAACCGGAACACAGTAATGTTCTCACAGTACTATTTATCGGCTGCAATAAGAGCTGCGGTGATAGACGCTATGTGGTAACAGAGACTTTTTTTTTCTTTTTTTTAGTAACAGAGACCTACCACCACTGAAATAGTTAAAATATAGTCTGTATTTTTTTTATTTTAACAAAGAAGTGTTATAAATGTATATTTCAATAGGGAATTAGAAAGAGATTTTTGTTTGTATCAAACATGGTCAAATTTTGTTGTCTAACATTTGATCGTATTGGATATGTTTAAGCAGTTGTTTATAGCAATAGTTAAAGTTGTCGGCTTGTCGGTTATAAAGTAAGTGAATAAGTTGTGTTAAGTTTGCGAAGTGAGGAGCGGGCGGCGGTACATCTCGCGCTCGCCGAGAGAAAGCCGCCGCGCGACTGGTCACCGTAGGCTGCACCCAACCTATCTATCAATCACACAATTGTGACTAAACGTAATCATCAACATCTAGTACACATGTTTTACGAAATCATCGTTATTTGATACAGTATACAACAAATTAGATTCAATAGTTTTGTCTATCTGATCGCTAAACTTCATTTCAAAGGAAGCAAACTCGTGATGGTAATAATACAAATTATAACATTTATGTTATACAATTTTTGAACTGAAAACCATTAAATATGTGTGGCCCAAGACAGACACAAGTTCTCCAACCTGATGGCCTCCTGTAATAGAGGCACTTTAAGAAAAAACATGTTAAGTAAGACAGCTTAACTATAACAATGATTGTGAGAGCTTACATTAAACTTATTTGTAATTATTAATAATTTTTACAGATACCATTGGTTTATATTGAATCTAATGTGATCGCGCTTGAGGTTTTATTTATTAAAACGTTTTTTTTTAATTACTATGTGGTATTTTTATTCTTTACTATTCGTGGTGTAAGGGGTCCCAGACCCCACGCCACCCAAGCCAACCTCACCTGCTTAAGGTACAGTCTTCTAATGAACAAACGGGGCTCTGGCTCCACAACAACCTGCATTGGTCCAGTGTGGTGGGAGACGGCCCAAATCCCCTACTCTTGGAGGAGGACTATGTCCACCAGTAGACGTCTATCAGCTGATGAATAAGAAGATTCGGAATAACAAACTTTGTAGCAAAATTGAAACATGTAAACTCTATAATTGTTAATATCACGAAATAGACTTTCAGCTACAAAGTAATATAATTAGTATTAGTGTTCTGTTCCAATACTGTGGTAACTGGATGCGATAAGTGATGCTGCAATTTCCGCAATATACTTATGATTACCAAAAATTAAATTCATCGCGGCTAAGTAATTACAAGTGGTTGGTGTATGCGGTGTTCCCACAGGGGCACATGTTCGCTTTTTTGCCCCGGCGTCTACCTGACGTCCCAAATTCGAATTCAAATATTGACTGATTGAAGGGTAGGCGGGACATCTGTCGCAGCTCCTTTATTCTGGAGAGAAAGCCTCACGCGATGGGAAAGTCCTCCCGGGTGAACCGAATATTTGGTAACGCATATGTTGAGGTGTGCTATTGTCTGCTACCACATGCGACTGCAGCTTTATGACGAAACCACCGACTTGCTCAGCCGGTGCACATGTTGAAACAAACGAGTACTTTCTCTATCCTTTTAAAACCTCCCATCTCTTAAAAACCTCTATCTACATCTAATAGTCTACAATATAAAGTATTTCTTCCATCGTCACATTACATACAAAACAATGACTATAAAGAAAGTTACAATAATCTATGCGAACCTGAACAAGGTCATCCGGATGCGCTAAAGTAAATATATTCGGAATGAATCTATCTAATGATAATATAAAACAAAAGTTTGAACGGAAAATAAAAAAAAACTTTCATTATTTACCGGAATATTTAAATTTTCTATACGAATTAATTTCTAATAGCTCTCATACATTAGCATTGTTT
>DWHM01000126.1:0-11271 GCA_018247595.1 Losaria neptunus creber | reverse complement strand
AACATTGGTTAAAAAAAACTTACTTGTTTCTTGATATTGTTTTCAGTAACTCCTCCACCTGATCGCACAGTATATCAACTGCAGGTCGTTGAATCATTCATGACGATAGTAACCGACACTAAACATTCATTTATTGTCATAGGATATATACACTGGCAGGAAAATGGGGTATTTGTCATAACACTGATTCATCACTTTAATTATTGTAATTATAACACAAGATGGACCTATTTGGTGAAAATCATGCAGCGACACAGGATCTATCGGTTCAGCAGTGGAAGTTAGGTAATGACAGTCTTCAGACGTTGTTTCATGAAATTTCAGTCTTGACAGATGTTAAACTGGCTGTATATATTTAAACAATGAAAACAAGACTATTTCAAACAGGCCACGTATAATACTGAACATCGATTATTACAATGACGTTGTGTGAGTTTGTTAACATTACGTGCCTGTGTAAGTAAACAAACGCCACATTTCTCACGTAGTGCAGTTCGTGAGGAATTGTTTTATTTATATTATATATTTTCATTGTTTCTTTTTAAATACATACTAGAGGGTGTAAGGGGTCCCACGCAACACCGCACGGGGCGCAAGCCAACCTCGCCTGCTCGCGGTGCACCCTGCTAAATAACAGAGGATCTAGCTCTCCACCAATCAGCATTGGACCAAAATGGTGGGAGTCGGCCCAAATCCCTCCATTATTGAGGTCGGCCCATGTCCAGTAGTGGACGTCTATCGAATGATCATAACATACTAGGTATTATTTTTCTTATACCAAAGTATAGGCGATTATATGGTTGGTTTATATTTACTGGTGGTACGTCTCAGTTACAGGAGACCGTCTAGGTATGTACCACCGCAGCTCTTATTTCTACCGCCAAATTGTAAAGTGCAAACTTTACTGTGTTCCAGTTTGAAGGGTACTGTATGCTAGTGATATTATTTGGGTAGAGACAACACCTTGTCTCAAGGCGATGAGCGCAATGTGGTGCTGTGTATACCATCTTAATTAACGCCACGCTGTTTATAGGCAAGCGTATCATTTACCATTTGGTGAACACCTTGCTCGTCTCGTCGCCTAGACGAATAAAAAAGTTATGTGAGGGTTAGGATGATAAACACTGCATCACATTGTTTTTTCCGTCGCTCTAGTAAGTTGGGTACCATCACCGCTCCTGTTACTGTTGGTAAAATATAATGTGCAAATATTACAATAATTTGTAGGGTGCTGTAGCTAGCTACTAATTTCACTAGTGAAATTAGTAGTTTTAGCACTAATTACACTTTTGTTTGTTAGACGAGACGATACGAGAAGGGCGTCTACCTGATGGTAAGTGACGCTTGACTATAAGGTGGCGTTGGTTAAGGTGGTATATACAGCACTACATTGCGCTCGGCGCCTTAATGCGTAAGGTGCTAAGTTTTGTTACCACAGTAATTTCACTAACTACAGCACGCTTCAAATCTGAACAGAGTAATGTTTGTCGGCTGCAATAGGAGCTGAGGCGGTATCTATCTAGATAATTTCAAGGAGATCTACCACCAGTTATACCTAGTGCCTGCCTAGGTCTTGCGTCAATATCCTCTTTGACTCTCTCTTGTAGAAAAGCGACATAAATAAAAAACCGCATAAATGTTGACAGTGATTTTAATAATAACAAAAAATATACTCCAACACTTCCGGTAGGATGCAATTCCTTCTTTTTGGTTCCGTTTTTAGCCGAAATTAAAAAAAAAACAATCGATATAAACTATTTGGTCGATTCAAAACAATTTCATTCAACGTATAACAATTTCACAATAAACTTCGTTTTGTTTTGGTAATGTATGGCACTGTTCTTTTGTTACGTATTGTCTCCTATCCAGAATAATAATAGACTTTTGTTTATCTACAATATGTTAACACTCAAATTCACGTGTTATTAAGTGACCAAGTGAGGCGAACCTTCAGAATGCTGCGGATCCTGTGTCGGCATCTAAAACAGCGATGCTGTTATGGTGGCTGTAGGGTGAACTGGCCTTGGAATCGCCACTGCGCCGCAGAAGCAATTATTTTTATCTTAATGCTTTGTCTAGTTACCATGGTAACCGTTGTTTCTCTCTAACTATATTATGCACTTAAAATTATTTAAATACTATCCGTTACGGTCACTCTTGTATTTAAGACAATCTGTATAAATCCTAACTACTTTAATATCGGGGTATTAACAGGTCTATATAAATACTCAATGACTACATCCATAAATAGTCGACTACACAATATAAAATATAACAAATAGATTTCAACTTAACCACTACGAAAGTAGTTTGTTTCTTCTCTACGATATTTAAGTGAGAATGTAATCTAAAAAACATTACTGTTTACTAGTATGATAGAAATTAGACGATGAAGACATATCACAGTGTTAAAGATGAAGAGTGCAAATGCATGCAGCTGTGATGTGATTGGGACCAACTCCTATTCATTCATCAGCCGATAGACGCCCACTGCTTTACTTCGGCGTCATCCAAAGATCTCCACTCCAATTGGTGATTGATAAAGAGTGTCTAAAAGACTTGGCTGGTGAATAGTTGTGGTCATAGATTGTTATAGATCGGTTTAACTTTTGCTAGTCTATAGATGGCGCTGATTAATAGTATTTAGTACACCATCGTCATCTTTTCAGCCTACTGCCGTCCACCGCTGAACCTAGGCTTCAATCGACTTAAATTCCACTTGCCTTTGTGACTTATTTAATTATATAAATAACTTAACGCACCACAAACGCACCGCTGAATACATTATGGTAAACATTTTTACATAACTTAATATATGGTCATTACCTCATAACACTTCGGTAACTTAACAAACAACTTTATATATCCGATTACTGGTAACGGCAGTACCGTTATCATTACAAAACAAATCACGAGCACTCACGTATGTCTTACTCTAATACTTTAAGAGTATTTTTTTTTTCTACAGATTTATAATACAAAATATGCAGGAGGATGTATTGTGCATAAATATGTGTTAGAAAAGTATACAAAAAAGAGCGTTAGAAGCATGTTACATCATTTGGATCGTTAGGCCACGCCTTTATTATACATTAAACCACGCCCACTTTTATCATTACAAAGAAATATACAATAACATCATTATATTATAATATCATTGTTATAATGAGAATGTCGGTGTCACACTAAGTCACCTATTGAAAAAGTAATTGTATGGGTGCTATAATTTCTAGGTAATCGACGAGCTATATGGTGCTGTATAACTAGCACCACTTACCACCAGGTGATCGTCTATTCTTCTCGTCGTTTTGTTGTACGTAAGTGTTCGCTCAAGCGTTGCTCTGGGCGTTCTTCTTCTTGGGCGGCGGTGTAGGGGGGCGCTCGCCGCAGGTGTTCCTCCTTCCGGCGATGGAGTTGTACAGGAAGGAGCCGCGCGGTGTCCACACAGTGTCGTAGTTGTTGCGCGGCGCAGTGTTCGGCTCTGGATTGTTGTTGCCGTCAGCTTCCACTTCCGAGCAGCGCTGTGACTGCTTCTGCGGCAGCGGCGGAGGCTCCGGCTCGTCTTGATTGGAGTCAGTTGTGCCTGAAGATTATTTTATATTTTAAATAACTTTATATTAAGCCCCAAATAACTAATTTTTTTTTATTACATTTAATTTAAATTTCACATAAAACTCAACACAAATATGTTCATTTGAAAAGAGTTTCTTAGTCTCATTCCTGGTACACATGTTGTGAAGGTTGGATAATAGCAGTGTTTTCGGATTCGTGTACGTCACGCATTGTAAATCTTGAAATTAAGTTCAAATGTTATTTATTAAAAAACAACCTTATTTTTGTATGTCGGTTTTTATTACTACTATTAAAGCATTATGTAGAGAGAGGTGTTATCTGATCCCACCACCATATGGGATAGTGGCTAGGAAAAGAGAAAGTAGAGAGAGGCGTTATCTATTGCATTATATTTTTTTACTGCTTTATGAATGCAATATAGTTTACTGCTGTAAAAGAATTCTTTTTTTACATAATTTTTACAAACCTAACGAATCTCTATTGGATGGCGGTGCTGATGAGTTGAGGAGGCTCGCTCGCTGCGAGAGCCTCCTCTCTCTCTCCACCTCGGCGCGCAGGGGCCTTTCCGTCACGAGCTGCAACGAAAGATACTATGACACAATATTATTAAAATTTCGTTCTTCCAAGCCGGATATATATAGCTATATACAGGTTATAGATAAAGTATACTTTCTTGGAACGAATTAATGAACTAGTTTAGCAAAATCTGGGCATTGTGTTTGTGCTTCATAAAATGTCTTTGAAAAGCTAAAAAAAAAAAGACCATACAAAAGTGGTACCAGAATTAGAGGAGATAAATATACTTCCCCTATCAATACTTCAACTAGATGAGAGGGATGTGGCTTATAGCACCAGGTGGACGTCCTAACTGTCTCTTTGGTTTGTTTAGGCGTTCGTGTTAGAACCTTTTGCAAAATACCTCCTGTGTGAGTTCACGAAGTGGTGAGGAAGAAGGCGTGTCCGTCTGCGGGGTGGGTGTTTGGCTGTGCAGCAGTGCAACGCTAGAGAGTGGACTGCCCCCGGCGGAGCCATTGGGAGTCGCGCTAGGAGCGTACCACTGGCTTCCTCCACGCTCCGGCGTGTCCACAGAAGCCTCCTAGATGAGATGATTTCAATATTTTAAGTTATTTGCAAATTTATTTAAAGGCGAGACGAACTGAATTTTCAATTGAAAGTAAGCGCTCCCATAACAATGTTCACTATGTGTTTATATTTAACTCTTTGATACGTAAGATGTTAAGTCTGATTCTCGCCTGTTATACCTTGTCTCAACTTGACCTTCCGATGAAGAAAACATAATGGGGGAAACGGACACTCTTTAAATAACTGCTTACGTGAACAAGTGACATCCACCAACTCGCTTCTGGCCACCATTGTGGATATTTGGCTCAACCACAGTAGTAAAAATTTTTTTAACTGATTTTCTCATATACAGTTAATGATAATGCTTATAAAAAAACATCAAATATTTTTGATAGCATATAAACCGATCGTCTCTTGAACTTATGTACAAACTTCTTAGAATTTTAAGTCTAAATTACCTTTTTAGCTCGTTTCCTCTCGCGCCTCCGCGGCGAGTTTTGTAAAGTGCCGAAGTAACTCACCACGCCGCCGCTGCTGTTCCTGTCAACAGTTAAAAATTGGTTCAAACTAAAAAAAGAAATATTTAGCAAATAACTGCTAAAATGCATCTGGGTCTGTAACCAATGTGACCTTGGAGTCAAGTTGGAACCAGAGATTTAGTAACATATAAAAGCAATTGTTTAGATTACATGTCATGGTTAAAATGTAACAAACCTTGTTAAAGGATTAATGGCACTGTTGAAACTAAAGAACTTGGACTTGGATGCAGTACTGAAACAAAAAATATAGAATAAATAAGCAAATATAACTTTAAAAAAACCTGTATGGTACGTGGTACTTTTACTATAATAATAATGTTACTCACTCGTTTCCGGTTGAGATGTCAGATATCCGGTTGTTGCTTAGATTACCAGGCTCGGTCTGGATGCTGTCGCGTAAGGTCTTTCGCCGCTCTACTGGCTCCGTATCGAAATCACAGTTCTGGAATTTTTTTTAATCTTTTTACCAAACAGAAACTGGATAAGAGAGGCATTTAGCTAATGATAAGCGACTCGCTTGTCTATGTCATTGTGGCGCTAGTTAAGTTTTTTAGTTAGCACGACTTTGCCGCTGTTTGTATAAAAATACTTTTTTTTACTTGACATAATAGCTACATCGCCTTTTAAATCTGTACATGGTATTTCTTGCATATCAATACCTAGACGGAACAAGTAGTCGTTTCCGTAGTCCTATGTACACAGTTTCCAACAAAGGAAATATTAGAAAAAAGTATACTGGCTCAGGTAACAGCTTATGTGCACTCACCTTACGTCCGTAGCGTTGGTGCACATGGTTCTGCACACGGTGGAAGCACAGCTCCATGTGCTCGTGCAGCCCCTGCAGCTCGGGTGAGATTCGTGCCTTGTGTACCTCCAAGCCTGCGGGCAATGTATACTTGGATCACCTTTATCTTTGACCGATGTACTTTCAGTTTTCCTCTGATGTTTTGCTTTACCAACATCCTGTCCGGAGATCGACCGCGAACCTTTGAGAGACTTAGAGCGTTTGCGACCGCGTTTCAAAGTAACATGCATTCACGATAAATTTTACCCATGCTACTGTTTCTGTCTTTTGAATTGTATAACGACAGTTTAAAGCATTCATGTTGTTGAAAAGTTATTTGGTGGTGGAGATACACTGACCTAATTTGAGCAGGGGAACCTGGTCGGCGATGAGATCACGCAATTGCGCTAACAGCGGCAGATGGTCAGGCCGGCGCGCCTCGTATGCTGGCGTAAGGAATGCGCGCTCGTAGTTCACTATGCCGCCCTGAACGGCCGGATCCAGGATACCTGTCCATACAAATTGAATAGCATTTGTTATACTGACAAACAGTGAAAGGCTATCGGGATGTTTACACAGCACTAAACTAAATCTATAAGAATCATCTACAGACGTTTAATTCTATTCATGACCTTTAATCAACAATTTCCACATCGTTAGATCGACAAGCTGTTATGCTTAGCAGCTTCTCGCAACCTTCGTGAGATTCTTAACCTTTTTTGTGAGGGTCTATTACGAGCATTATAAATATTGTTAGGCAATATGGCCCTTGAGTGGCTCTGAAATTGCAACGTAAGGCCAGCTAGTGTAACTACCGTTGAGCCTCATGGAGAGCTGGTGCAGCGGCGCGTCACTGCTTCTTGCCTCTAGCACCATGGACTTGAGCGCGCGGTTAGTCTCACGCAGCGCTTCCACTGCGGCTTCCAGGGGAGACAGCCAATAAGTTCGCACACTCACTACTGGGAACCACCGCAAGATACCTACGGCAAAATAAAACGTAAAGTATAACAGCGTTTGTTTTCTCCAAAAAGTTTAATTTTGTTAATACTAGCACATATATAAAGGTAGTCTCACCGGGCAGCTTGTCGCTTATCTCCAACTCGGTTCTCTCCAGCCATCTTGTCGCGAACTCGTTCTGATTGGACACATCTTCGCTCGAACCCGTTATCGTTTCATCTGTGAAAAGAAAACTAAGTATTACATTGATTCTAATCGTATTTAATGCATTTACAATCATACCCCAAATAAGTTTTTTACAAATCACGGCCTTCCACAAATGTTCATATTCTGTCGCCTTTGTTATTTATATAGCTAACACAAGTTTTAGGAAATTTGATATTTACCATACAGTATAACCAATAAGAAAATAATACAAAAATAATATACTGCCAGGAATATGAAAAATTTCCGGTATAAACTTACCAGGTTTGTGGAATGGTCTCGAGTACACGAACTTGTCGACATTGTTGTGCTTATAGTACTGCAGTATTTGCTCCGACACCGGCTTCCCGGACAACCGCTTCAACTTGTCCCCCATTACAGGCTCCACAGCGTTGATTTGTAGGTCTATTTATTTTGATTAAGGGATTTTTTTCTACACTCATTACCATGAGGCGTAATATTTCAGTTACCCCAATAATTTCACTAGCAATAACGCCCTTCAATCCGGAATACAGTAAAGTTTGCACACTACTACATACAATCTGACAACTGAGGGCAACCCCAGTATTAGTAGACTTTCTCAGTTTTAGTGAATATAAATTATGTAAAATGCACGAACAAGAAAAAACTATCAATACAAAAAGGATACATTGTCCGTCAGACTGTGTGATTTCGTCCCCGGGCGGATCCAGCTTGGGCAGGACTTCAGCGTCTGGCCACTCGTCCAGCAGGCGCTCTTTAAAGTCTTGCAGCTGCTCATACTCGTTGCCACGGTATACGAAACCCTGGAGGTGTTTTTTTTAAACAAATCTTTTGAATTGCAATTCTATGAACCGTAGAGTTCAGATCACTGTTGTAATGTATGCGAATGATATTGATTATTTTAAAATGTACTAATAACAAAAGGCATTTACTTGTGGCTTAGACGTGAAAATGAGAGGATACTAACGTGCTGCACTCTCAGGTGGTCGGGGAAGCCAGTCCCGTGGTACACGACACGGAAGTAGCCGGGGTGTGAGCGCGGCGTGCGCAACATCGCCTCGTACAGACGCGAAAGCTGCGCGTGAAGTTCCGCTAGAGGAGCGTACCCGAGCGCCTCCTCTTCGTATACGCATACCAGCTCTTTAACTATCTCTACAGCGAGCTCCCATTGCCGGCCTTGATTTAGGAGTTTAGCTATCTCCAGGTACAGAGCCTCCTGCAGGTGAAAGACAATTTTTATTGTTATATGAAAATAAAAATAAGTAATTTCACTTACTTTGTTAAATTACCGGTAGCGCAGTGGCTAACTGTTTTACTAGTAACATGGAGATCCTTAGTTTTATCTCGAGGCTTCTATAATCTCTAATGTAATTTTTAATTGTATCCCTATCCTACTTCATGACTTAATTGCGATAAACTAGGATCAAACATCTTTTTATCTATAAAGCGCTAATACTTAGCGTCTAAAGATCATGTGACCCTAAAATCGAACCATCAATCTCAGTGTTACTAGGCAAGAGGTTAGCCACTGCTTCGTAGAGCCAGATGCTTCTTCAGTTTGATGGGCGTTGTAGCTAGTTAAATTACTGTAGTAATAAAAGTTAACATCTTGTGTCTAAATGATACAAGCGCCAATTGGTAGAAGGAAATCGTTTTATTGAACTAAAACAAAGTTATTTTTGTTTACTTTTAGGTCTCTATGCGTAATGTGCTCGGGACAGTCGTCGGTGGGGTGTCGCAGCCGGGGAGGCAGGGGACAATCGCTCCACTCCAGAAGCTTCGCGTGGAGCCGCAGCGCCAACCCCGCCTCAGCCCACTGCTGGGCGTCACGGTGCATCTGCGCCAGCTTGTGAACGTACCTGCAGATTTATTTATTTTTTTATAGATGCGTAACTACGTAAGTTTTAATATATCTACTATTAAGGTATCATAACGATCATAAATTTTAAGTCTCAATGCTTGCTGTTTCTGGTAGGTTCTGTTGCCGAAGTCTAGTTAGGTACCACCGCACCGCATATAACTGGCGCCAAACCATAGGCGCAGAAGATAATAAAATTTATTTATTTTTATTTTATTTATTTATTTATTAAGTTGCGTCAACTAAATAACACTAACTATTACTTACAGTTCTATAGATTACAGAATCTTGTTTAAATGTTATTTATACAATTACTGACACAAACGACAATTCATTAGTACACACGAACACTCACAAGTACAGATAATAAAGTAAACACACACAAAATTAATAGGATTACGAGAGATAATATCTTAAGAATACCGGCAATGAGAAAAAAGTGGTAAAGTGAATATCGTTTTGTGTGGCGCTACATTGTTATGGGCGGACGTTGTTTAGCTACGGGAAAACTTCACACAAGGAAAAAACAATCCCACACTCACCGTATATACATGTGCGGGCGCTCGATCTGTTCGTAGAAGCGCAGCACGCTGGTGGTGAGGTGCATACGATGGAGAGCCGCCGCGCGGTACTGCAGCAGTGCGTCCAGCTGGCGAGCAGCGGCAGCAACAAGCGCCGCGCCCGCCTCCCCTACACCGCCTGCTGCGCCCGCGCGACACAGCGCGCCGCACGCAGACACGAAGCGCGCACGCCACGCTCCGTCGCCGCGCCCTCGTGACGCGAGCACGTCCACCTTGTCAATCAGCTCACTCTCGAGGGCACGCAGCTGATTCTCACCTAGGACAACCAAATTTTAATAAAAATACAGCTACTTATTGTAGGTACCTGTTGCCAGAAACTGTTACGGTAAGTACCACGACGATATAACAAGAGGACAAGTACCACCCTTACTAACCCCATGTGAATATATTTACCACCAAATAAATGTCTTTCTCATTTTGTGATTGACCCAATCAACAATTAAACGAGCACAGTGTTATTAGTTTCTGAATATAAATGTGTACAGAAATTATCAACAATGGTAAAAACAATCGATATTCTTTACTTTTTATTAAAAAAAAACTCTTACTGTTCTCTCCGCTGGCGACGTTGTGCGTATACTCTGTGAGCATCATGTCGTAGAAGAGAGGTATCGTGATGTCCCTCACTTCATCGTCGGGTAGAAAGCTCACCTCCAGGAACGGTCCTACCAGGCACGGGATGAACGAGCGCTTGTGTTCGCCTGTGCAATAATAACATTTAATGGTTACTGGTGTAACTCAATGCCTATGACTTTATACTGTCTGTTAATTTATGTGCATGATAATTACTGTTTAAAATAATCAGACTTAAAATGTCTAAGTAGTAGTATTATTAGGATAGTTAAGATGCCTCCAAGGCACAGCGGCTAGGCGCATGCTTGCCTTATAACATGAAAGTCCATGGTACAATTTCAGGGCCACATGTGGAGTTTCGTCGACGGCAGGGTTTTTTGAACTCAACTGGCTAGCTCCTATCCCCATGTTCTATATCAGCCGCTTTAACCACATTGCAGTGTTTCGGCGTTTAATATATAAGAGTCTGAGTATTCTAGATCACGTTTAATCACCCATGGCTTTAACATCACTTAAACCGTGTAAATAAAAAACTTTTCATGGTCCGTAATAAACATGGTGCGTTACAAAAGCATGGTGTTTTCCATATTGAACCCTGTGCATACTAAGTTTTTGTTCAAGATCATGCACTGCACAACAACATTAATAACTCAAAATTACTTTTATAATCACGTAACCCCATGTGAAATGAATGTGATTTGTATATGAAAAAAGAGTGTCTGGTTGGAAAGTGAACACTGCTACTCACCGAGAGCGTACCACATGTCCGCCATAAGGCGTGCGGCGTCGCGCCTCAAGTCACCATAGAGGGCGCGCGCGCGGCGGCGGCGCGTAGCGGGCAGCTCGTGCAGTTGCAGCGCGGGCGCGTTGGCTGCGCGTGCGCATATAGCGAACCACTCTCGCAAGCTTGCGTGTAAGGCGCCAGTGTCCGACGGCGGCTCTTCAGCGTGCAGCCGCGATCGGAGCGATGTCGACAGCAATCTGTGCATAGAACAATAACAAAAATTAAATTTTACTGATTAATAAAAATATGATAGATAAAACGTTTATTATTTCCACAAACACATATATACAGACAAATGGACAGACATAACATTTGTACACAAGAACATTCAATAGTTTTACATTGTATATTAC
>DWHM01000125.1:0-11276 GCA_018247595.1 Losaria neptunus creber | reverse complement strand
GAGCAGGAGACGCCGCAACAAGTGTGGGCGGCAGGCCGGCGCCAGCGCCGCGCCCAGGGCTGCCCACTACTCAATTTAAATCATATTTTCTTTGCTTCTTCGGTGACTCGTCGATATTCTGGCGGAAATGTACGTGAGCGGGCCGCCGCTGTAGGCGCCGGTTCGTATAGCTAAATAACTCGAGCTGCCGAGGAATTATATATAATGATTTATAAATCGTCCGATCAACGGTAACCATCGCCGTGGATCAGAGATGCGAAGCCTCGCGGCTACGAGTAGTTCACCATCAAGTTATCCATGTTTGTCCTAATTATAAAAAAAAGACATTTGAAAACTATCTTTAGTTTGTTTGTGTCTCTGATATTTTAAGCTTAACGTTGTAATTTCAGCATAATTTAACATCATATGGCCATTCGCTGATTGTTACGAAGACAGGGTGGCCCATCGAGCAGGGTGCGGGCGCGGGCAGCCCTGGGGCGGCGCCGTGCAGTCGCGCGGCGTCGTCCGCCCTCCGCCGCCCTCCGCCGCCCCGCCCCGGCGCACGCAGCCTCCGAGCCCTCCGCACTTTCAAAGATGCGTGCAAAAATACGTCACATCATTATTAACGTAATCAGTAAATGATACGTCACGAAAATTAAGTTTTGCATACAATGACACAAGCGATCTGCGCACTCGTGTGCGAGCGAGTACACGGGTACACCTGTTACATGTGTGTGCTGCACTCCGGTCTCCAGGTCAGCGGAGACAACGGAGGAGGTAAGCTTTCAGTTTCCCTTTCCGGGACTTTCTTTACTAACCGCATATCGTCACTCGGTACCGACCTCTGGTCTCATCCAGAATAGTAACCATGCCAATTCATAATTTACTTTTTGGAGCAGGTTTACATTTTTTATTTTCCACCTTCTGAATAGAATTTATTATATTTGTAATATGTATGTATCTACATTAATTTACTTTATATTTTCAACCTAAACTCAAAACAAAATTCAAATAAACGCTGGTCTGAGAAATGCCGTTTCTCTCACTGTTAATGTTGCTATATATCTATATCGGATCTCGAACAGAAGAATCATATATTATTCTATATATTATTTTATGTTCTCTGTATATATGATATGCACTTTGGAGATTTAAATCGCTTTAATTCATTGTAAGTAAACAATTCGCGCGCCGGAAGTGGGATTATTCATTGTTTTAGTGTAGGCGCAAATTAGTAAACCGTTATTTTAACATTATCTGTCAAAAAAAGCAGTTATCTAAATTTTGGCCAACTTCCGGTTGGTCGATCAAAATCGGAAGTACATAGAAAAAATATTTTTCACGAGGAACACTTTTACTTTAATAAAGATTAAAAAATATGCACAATTAAGGTACTTGGTGAATTTTGATCCCACTTCCGGTTCGGTTATACCGGAAGTACATGTAAATATTAATTTTTATACGAGGAACCTATTTGTATAAGAATAATGTCAAAAATATACATAGTTATGGTACTTAGTGACTTTTGTCCCCACTTTCGGCTGGCCGACCGGAACCGGATATGGCTAAGTATCATCTCCGTACCCACCTCAATATTAATGCCAAGTTTCATTTTGATCGGCCTTACCGTTTGGCCAGGGTGTGATCGCGACATATACACATACATACACACACACACACACACTCACGTACACACACACACACAGACTTGACGCAATCATAGTTAATGGAAAATTGACAATGAATCAAAGCATTTTAATTTTGCTATGACATTAAGCATTCTACAGAAATGATTTACGTAAATTGGCAACATAATATTGCATAAGAATATTGTTAGTTAGTATTAATAGTTATTACTGATGTTGACATCATCACACACTTGATTACACTTATTTATGCGTATATTACACATTTAATAAAACTAAACTATTGCCGACGACCGTCTAGGTACCACCGCAGCTCCTACTTCTATCGCTAAATAGTAATGTACAAACATTACTGTTTACTGAAAGGTGCTGTATGCTAGCGAAATTACTGCGGTAAAGAGACTTTACACCTTACGTCAAGCGCAATGTGGTGCTGTGTATACCGTCTTAACCAGCGTCGCGTTGTTATAGGCAAGCATATCACTTACTATCACGTGAACGTCTGGCTCGATTCGTCGTATAAAAAAATATATAATACTTAATTGTAATTTTGTTGGAACATTGTGTGTGATATACAATAAACTAGATTTATGCGGGAACTGCTCCGTTTAATGTGCCGCCAGCTGGCGGGCCGCCGGACTGTTGCGAGCCACCCCGCACCAGCCACGCACGCTCCTTGCAGATTTCAGCTGGTGCATTGTTTTTTATAGTTAACCATTTGTCAATTTCAAAACTTAAATTTTGTGATTTTACGATAATTTCCACACGGCGTTAAGGGATATTGAGACCGTCTATGAAGCATGCTTTGCTAGTGAACAACTAGGGTAACGAGACAACACCTTGTATCTCAAGGCGACGAGCGCAATTGTGTGCTGATTATATCATCTTGAGCAGCGCCACGTTTTTATGGGCAAGCGTCACTTACCATCAGGTGAACACCTTCCTCGTCTCATCACTTCGACGAATATAAAAAAAATGCTCATCCAAAATCCTCTCTCCCATAAGTATCAAGAAGTATCAATAATGAATATAATACCGCGGTAATCTCTCAATTTCTTCGTAAAGGATAGTCTACATTTTTCAACATCTGATATATTGCTCTAAAAATACTTTTGCATATCAAAAGTAAAATCTATGTATTTATATATAGTACAAGCAAGGCTCCACCGAGGTGTATATGTCTCCGTTATACTGGAGGACAGCTGCTAAAGCAGCAGGGCAGCGACTGGAAGGAGTCGAGTGGTTTTAATTAGAGAAATATAAAAATGAAATAAAACCAAATCCTTAAACGAATAGTATTTATTTTAAAAGAAAACGATCATATCCAGTGGCCAAGTTCACACCAACTTGACGCCATTAATTACGGTAACATCAAACACATGACAACAGTAGAGTAACAGCGGTGCACTCGGATGAAGAGCGCTGCTGCCTGCAGGCAAGAGATGTCTTCTTATCCTGTTACCGGTAACACATGCAACGTAATGAGATTAACTTGTCATCTCTTCATTCGTGTCTACCCCCGCGACCTCATCACGTTCGCTACATTTCATATAACTAACTACTTGTTTATATTGTTTATATATTTTATGATTAAATATTGTAAATAACATTGTCTTCATACAACCGACATTCATTGAGCGAAAATATGTTGACGTTTTAGCGGAAAGCAGCGCACTGCGGGGGAAGTTCCGAGTGGAATAGGTTTTCTTCTAGCAACACTAACACTTACGAAATCTTAACCTGGAAGCTCGATTAAGAGCGACCGGTGTCAAGGTTTTTCTGGTAATTACGAGCCGGGGAGCAGTCGATGAGCTCCGCCCTCTCAAAACGCATCAAACATTCCCAACATCACAACAAAGCAACAGCACAGCGACAGCACATTGTTGTCGACAGACTAGACACGGGCCACTCCACCGGCACAATGGCTCCGATATAAGTTCAACTGGAAATAGAACCTGAAACCTGCAACATGTGACAAGATATGATATCACTGCGATCTCTAGTACTGCGAAATGATCTCATTTAAAAAAAAAACAGTGCATTCAGAGCTCTCCACTCAAAAGTAAATATTTATCAGTTAAAGAGGATCATACATTGACATTTAAATTTTATTACCGAGATAAATGTAAATGCATAACCATACAAAAGCCGTGACTATTATGGCGATTTCGTTTGGTTCCTGTTCCGCGATCTAGCCGCTGTGCTGGTCGAAAATGGCCTCACATCCGTTTGCGTAATGCGCGTAAAAGATAATAAAAATGCTATCTCTTATTTTATAAACGTGTAAATATTAAACGATATTGAGTTATAAGATAACGCGCGCCGCGTACTTTAGCTTATTATTACATCATTTCCTGCGATGCGACGTGCCCGGTGTTGCCAACAAGAAAAAAATCACAACATTGAGGAAAATGCATTTCCGACTTTAATAATAATTTATTTTCAAATTAGTTGGTATACGTGACGTAATATTTAACCTTAGCACCATTTGTAATAAGATAAGACCATTTAACACAATCTTTATACGATAAAATAAAGTGAAATGCAGTTCAGACAATTAATGGATACGGACGGGAACAGCCTCTATGATGCAGTTATTATCATAGAGGTTATAATGTATATCTTATGTATTTTTTGAAATCGTGTTACAGGCAACACTTTTATATTTCAACCATCGGCAAGTGGGCATGTCGCCGCGAAACACATCCACAGCAGAAGTGATATTCAAAATCAGTCTTAGGACAAATGTAATGAGAGGGTTGTAACAAACACGCATTTAACTTGTATATTTTACTAACTATTATGGAGTATACATAAGAACTTTTCTTTTGTCATATTAATTAAATTATTCATTAAAAAAAATATATATACAAAACATTATTAATTATCCAGAAAACATTGTCTCGTGTTCTCTGTACATGATAAGGAGTGTCTCCTTTACTTCTTAAAGGATACTATTCATATGAACAAAAACATGTCTAATAATTTATCATCATCATCAAATGTTTAGATCGATTTATCAAAGGAAGCGATAAATGCGCACAGAGCACGCGCACATCGATCGGCTCGGCGCGCACGCGCACATTGACAACATAGTTGGACTAGTATAGTACCCAACAACCAGGTACCTTCCTGTTTATGTTCTCACTGACGGGACACGGCGCTTTCTCTCAAACAGAGTTAAGGCCCTATCCACTGCACTCACTAACTGCTACAGAGTAGATGATTAGATATCACTTCAGTTAGTCACATTAACTTGCACTAGAGCGCGTGACTATCGTTACAACCCCCACTACAAGCGGTGCTCAGGGCGAAGGCATAAGGTTGATCAAAATAATCCCGCAACAGGTAATAATCGCTAGCAGCGGAGGGTAAAAGTAGATACG
Source organism: Losaria neptunus creber (assembly GCA_018247595.1). Taxonomy (NCBI): domain Eukaryota; kingdom Metazoa; phylum Arthropoda; class Insecta; order Lepidoptera; family Papilionidae; genus Losaria; species Losaria neptunus. The sequence goes on along the minus strand of DWHM01000125.1, from coordinate 6,265 downwards.
AAAGGAACTCATTTGAATCAGTTTTCAACGTCAAACAATAGCTCGGCTCCTCTGAAAATAATCCATTACGGAAACCAGTGGCGCATCCAGCAAGAGACGACCCAATGCTTTGAAATGAAAAATATTCAGTCGTTAGTTATGTAAACAAATAATAAATTGCATTGTATTGACAAAAATTAAAGAGAAGAAAAGAAATCGTTTAGAAAATACAAACGTTATTAGCTAATTGCTCAGGTACTCCAAATTTCTAGTTTATTTATTTGATCTGTTACACATCAAGTTGTGGTCAAACAACTTTCACCGACTTATAGACACGTAACTTTTTCCTAACATTATATTATTGACGTTTTCGCGTTTTACCAACAAATAATAGACCAAACAAGCTCCTCTATATTAACTAACAAACAAACTTTTTGGCTGCGGCAACACTAATGGATTGAATGAGTGTGATGTTCCGTATGTTTCACAATCCCAATGCGATTGAACAACGGTACACTACAATCTATCGACACGTCCGATTAATGACAGAGTTCAATTGAGTTGGTATTGGATTCAAATTTTCCTATTTGCTACCTCTTCCTAATTTGTTTAGTGTAATAGTTTATAAATGAGTGTAGTTTCTAATATGAGTACATCTGCGACTAGGTTTTGGCAACATTTAATATAACCCTTTCTTAAGAACAGAGAACACATAGATTTTAAAAGTAAGAATGTCATACATCTACATAAGAGGCGACTAAATCAAAATGGCGTACGACTCACTGCTAGCACTTTTATTGAAGTGAACAATCAGGCATCGAGTAGAGGTGGTGACGAATTTAAACTATTCTAAATGTACTAAACCACGAAACATCAGAGCCGGTCAGTGTCCGCCATTTTAATTTATTTAATTCAACGGATGTATTTAATTACAACTATCATAATACTTATACATTAATATATAAATGACATCTTGAATTCCAAAAACATATGTTAGAGAACGAGCAGACAGAGCCCGATGGTGGAGCGACAGGACCCCGGGCGCCGCCACGCCAGCCCGCACACTCCAAAATCAATAGTTATTGTACTTACAAGCGCATGAGTTATTCATGCGTACATATATCATAAAACTAATTAGAAAAAAAGATATAAAAAATAATCTCTTTGAACTTAAACAAAAATACTTTAGTCTGCGTACATTTAGTATTTACGGCACTAAAGAAAAAGTTACATGGAGTTAAACACAGCATAGCTACAGAGAACATTTCCCAGGGCGCGGGGCACACGGTGCACAATCCGGGCCGTGTCCAGGTGTACAGTTGCAGGGGCACTGCGCGGGTTCCGTATCTGTGTTGTTTAGTGGTAGCCCTTGCCGGTTGCTTGGTCGTAGGTGGGCGGCAGCGCTGCGGACAGACGACACACAATTAGATAACCATAAGAGAGAGAACACCTAGTCAACTTCTATATTTTTTCATAACATTAATTTAAAAATAAAACGTTTTTTTACTATTATAAATTAAAAAATACACGGTACTGCAATACAAGTGTCCAAATTAAGCTATACTGTCTGGTTTCCTCAATACCTAGCTCTAAATAGAATAAAATAATCATTAAAAACTATATGTGTACATTACAGAGAATGAGTTGTGATATCTGTTGCAAAGCTCGTCTTTACCTGCGACTACTACATTACATAGAAAAAAAATCTTTCACGTTCTATCAGTCTGTCTATTTATATTTATTTAATTTTTTTCTAGAATCAAATGTATGACCAACGTTAAACTGAAGTAAAACCTACATTTACTATAAACATGTGCATTAAATAACAATGTTAATGGCCTATGAACATATTGAATAGAGGCAGAGTATTTAACTGTTTCCATTTACTGGCCGAAGCCAGGGTAAATTATACATATGGCTATCTCATATAATTGTATAATAAAAGAATCATCTCAATGTTGCCACCGATTTTACTCGGGACCTTCCGTGACAATTGCGTCGCGTCTCTGCCTTTTGTATTATCATCAGAAAAGAAATTATATAAAAAACCGTTACGTGTTTATATGTAAAAGAATAACAAATATAATAATAAATATTCTCACAGAACTGCACCGCCTGGACATGTAAACAGCTTTATCGTAACAATGGAAACAGTGAAATACCCTGAACGCTACACTAAGCGTGCGAGCTTACGGACAAAACTACAGTAAAACGGCCGTACATAGTGAGCCATAACAGAAGGAGCCCCCACCTCGCGGGTGCCAGCCCGGCGCAGCCATCCCGAAGAACGCTACAGACAAGCACACGTCGCATTACAGACCCGCAATGTAATTAAACTACAAACAAACACGCACGCGCACACACATACGCAAACACGCGCGCACGTACACACTTTTGGTTTTAATTAGATTTGTATGTTATATATACCCGTAAGTATATAGTGTAGTTTCTTATAACTTGCCATCAGACGACGCTGCAGCTATTTATATAGCGATGAACAAATTTTCACATTACAGGTTTTCAGGTAGAGATATTACTTCAGTTAGAAGTTAATGCCGTAAAGCAGATATTACAGCGCAGGTATATACCGCGTTGTAATATCTGCTTGTAATATTACAAGCTAACCAACGTGCACGTTAAGTAACGTGACCGAATGGTTCACGGTTTCACGTTGAATCACTTTTTTAACATGGTGTCGAAGGTCAACGCGACCTTGCAGCCTGCTATTAGCGGGAAAATATAACAAGGACACCTAGTTAATTGCTGAGATAAATAATGCTGAGAAAATACAATTTAATTGTATATTGTATTTGTTAAACTGATTAGGAATTTTAAGGGACATTTCCTGCTTTTACATGACATTTACCAGCTCAACTGGTCTCGTTGTCACACAACCTCTGGAGAAATAGGTATTCGGCGTTAGTCTATTGTAGAGTTTTATCTACTGTAAGATGTAGTCTTACCAATCTACCATCAAAAACGTGCCCGTGGTGCCGTGCTGATAAGAAATTGATTAAATTATGTAGGATAATAAGACATGGAATTCTCATTAAGAAGCAGAGCTTCGCTACAACTGTGATTGTGTTTAAGTGAGGATATGATCTGCCGCGGTACCGCGCAGAGGCTCAATACGTTTCCGTTCGCCCTGATCCTGGATATATCTATGTTATGCAGAAGCGACAACACAAAGCTTGGAGTAATGCGAATTTATGAAAACGTACCACTCGCTTCCGGCGCACTAGGAGCAGAAGGATGAGCGCACGTTGGGTATGGTGCTCCGGCGGTCGGGTACGGTGCCCCGGCGGTCGGATACGACGCTTCCGCCGCAGGATATGGTGCTGCTGCGGTAGGATATGGCATCCCCGATGTCGGGTACGGTGCCCCGGCCGTCGGATACGGTGCCCCGGCCGTCGGATATGGCGCTGCGGCCATCGGATACGGAGCTGCAGTAGTCGGATATGGAGCCCCGGCTGTGGGGTAAGGTGCAGCGGCCGCTACTGGGTAAGCGGTCGCCACTGCTACTGTAAAGTTAGAATAGAGTATAGTTTTATAAGATGTACGATGAATAGAAGTAAAGTGGAAGCTTATGATTTGTAGTGTGCCCACTGTACTCTGCGAGATAAAAAAATAAAATTCTTTCAGTAACTTCTCAATAGAAACCAGGACGACGAGTCTGCGAGAGTGCGTGAGTCTCGTTTCGCGACTGCCTGGGCGTGGCGCAGGGGGCCAGTGCTTTCTGCTTTTTCAAGACAGAATCGGATATTTGTAATTTGTATGTAAAGTAAATACCTGGGTAAGCGGTGTACTCCTGCTGCGGGTAGGGCGCAGGGCCCGTGGTCGCGACGACCGGCGGCGCTGTGGGAACAAGCACGAGTATGTGGATAATTTTGACTTTTTTTTTTATTATTTTATTTATTGAGAAAACCAACAGCGTACACAATATAAATATATTCTATAAATTAATTAAGTACATAAAGCTAATTAAAGGTTTCCGTATATAACTTCGTAATACGTTGGTGTGCGCAGAAAAAATATTAATAAAAAAAAATTGAATTTCAATTATTGAAGAACAACAAGGAAGAGTGGACAGGAGAATAAACTGACTTATTAATTTTGACTTATACTTTCTCTTGTAACAAATCATCATCATCATCATCTCAACCGATAGACGTCCACAGCTGGACATAGGTCTCTTGTAAAGTATTCCACAAAATGTTGTAACAAATATACATATTAAAATAATTTAACAGATAAACCCCATCAGGTCGTAGTTAACGTTAGATTTCCTCAAGTAACATAACCACCGTGACTTTCCTCAAATGACTCATAGGAAACTGTTTCGACATAACTGCTCCGAACCAATGGCCGCTTCCCTGTCCAATGGGCCAAAAGCAGTTTCTCCACTTATCGTTATTAAATATTCAAATTGCCATACTGTCTACGAGCGGGCAGAGATTGCCATGAATGGGTATTCGTACTCCAGGATCCTAGGTAAAATCCAGCTCTGATTCTTAAGAAAGGAGACAACTAATAAATGTAATGGTATATGGATCCATCGAACTCTTTAAATAAGCACTGCTAATACTCTTGTTTCACTGGTGCCCACTGAAGTGGTCATTTCTACCGCCAAAAAGTAGTGCGCAAATATTATTGTATTCCCTTGTTGAAGAGCATTGTCGCTAGTGGAATTACTGACACATTAAGCACAACGAGATGCAGTGTATATCATATTAATTAACACGCATTGTTTTGGGCGAGCGTAGCACTTAACATCAGGTGAACGTCCTACTCGTCTCCCTCATTGAATTGAATAAACACGTGGCAACAAAAATGTACTTTGCAAAATTATATAGGACAGACACTTACGTGATAGCACTCGTCCGCGGTTTCGCCTCCGGCAGCAGCAGGCGATAATGCAGGCCACCACAAACACAGCCACCACAAACGACACTATCATGGATATGCTCATGGTTCGATGGCGTTGAATTTCAATGCCCTGGAAATCAAAATGGTAATGGTATTGCACTGTTGGCACAAAAAATCTCATATATATAACTACTCCAAAAGTTTACATATTTATTTAAAATAAAGTGCTTTTAGCAGAAACAAACAATTGTATACAAATAACACATAATAGAAGTGTACAAAAAACAATTAAATTCAGAGTTTTTAATATATATATATATAGAGCAAATTAACAAAAACAGAACTTGTGTTGTGCACATCTATATTGCACATTATATTTATGTATCCACATGGAGTCATGTTGGTACAGGTTAGTATTACAGTATCCTGATACAGTCTCATATATGGACAAGCTGCATGTCATGCAGTTTGTTATTTTGACTAGAACCATATTGTAATGAGAAAATCTATCTCTTGCTATCACATAAATGTACAATATAACCTGTCACCTCTTCAAATAAAAGAAAATATTTTTCTAAACCTTTTTAACGTCTCTAACTTGACACAATCGTAGATTTCATTTGTATACATTTACTTACAAGTTAAAACTCTTTCGATGTAGTACTAAATGTCAAATAGTTTATTACCCTACATATATCGAGAATATTCGTGTAGTTCATATTTTATTACTATAATTACTGTAGTTAGTAGTTACGTGTTAAATAATTGAAAATACAGTTTAGATATTTACTTATGATAAATATTTTCATATTTTATTAACAGAGTTTTTACTGGTGTTAGATCTCTGTATTGCTGGTAGGTCTCTTTACGGGTGGGATAGATCTCTGTTGCCGTCTAGGTAAGTGGCTGCGCTAAAAAGTATTGTGAAAACATTACTGCATTACGGTTTGAATGACATTGCAGCTAGTTATTACTGAGGTAACAAGACTTAACATATGTCTCGAGGCGATGAGTAGCGTGGCGCAATGAATGACAAGCGTCCGTCGGGCCGAAGGGCCGGCATTTACCATAAGATAAAAGTCTCGCTGGTCTCGTCGCATCATTCCTTAAAAAAAAGAGTAGAGATCTTATGACATTGAAAATTGTGAATTTTATTACGATTTAGAGAGATATTTGAACCCCACAATAGTTATTTACTCACAGATTTTGAATATAGGAAAAGCTTACTTACAATTCTTATATATATTTACCAAATACATTATAGTCGACCAGTAGCAACGTTTGATATTAAAGTGTTCATAAAAGTGATAGATCAAAATATTTTTGTATCAATTAATTCCCTATTGTCATGTATGTACCAAATACTCTATCTATAGAAATTCTAATTTTCACTAATATACACTGTTATTTACAATATACC